>BPLR01007536.1:0-128056 GCA_021605095.1 Caerostris extrusa
AGTTACGTATTGCTGAAATTATAATCTTCAAAGCCAAGATAAGATTCTAATAATCAAGAATTATTTTGTATAAATAAAATAATTTTAAATTGGGTAACTAATTAACAAACTGCTAATAATCCGTGAGGTGAAAGATAAAAAGGGCAACAAACCCATAACTCATTAATTCAAAGTAGCATAGCTTCAAATCTCTTCGTCCCCGAAAGCCGAGAATGTAACGTATGACACCAACAGTTGAAACCTTTAAAATTCAAGTTTGCAAAATCCTTGTCACAGAGGCTTACATAAATAAGTAACAGACAAATCAATGATAAAAACAAATATATAATAAATTTAAAAAAGAACACATAACAATGAAAAAAGTTAAAATAAAATAAATGCTTTATTTTAAAAACATTAAAAAGTAAGAATTGACGAAGTTTGGTGGCCATTTAAATTTTTGAAATGTCAGATGGCTGATGTTTTGTTATTGCATTTAATTTCGGAAATATATTACACAATAAATTAAAAGGGTAACTGTGGTGACTAATCCTCACTGCCCTGCTGTGGGACAGTACATCCCATGAGTAATCAACTCATAGATGGAGGTGAGGGGAGCGATTTCTGTTGTGATGGATCACCCCTAGATAGACTTGGCTCCGTGTCTCCGAAGAAGGGCAGTGTTTTCAGGGAGGACTATTAGAGGGTACTACTCCGCATTTGCATATCATTATGAGAGAAAGCTAAAAAAACCCTACCAAGTAATCCGACTCACGAGGCAAGAAGATGCTGAACATCACAAACGCCATTGAATCTCCTCGTTTTTTTAAATAAGAGTGTCTGCGACAAAGCCGCCAGAGGATTGAACCTCAGCCTTAATGTTCACCAGCGGCGCACGTTGCCACTGAGCCATGAGTCGGGCAGAAAGAGAGTAGAAGCATATAAACAGTATAATCAAATGTGAATAATTTCAATACCTTGCACTTATAACTAATAAAAATTACTTTAATGGTTTTCCATATTTTCAAATTTTTAAAAATATATTAGAAAACAGCTTTAAAGCAGCTAAAGGAATGTAAATCTTACATAATGATATTCAAATAAAATCACATTTAAATGGTTTCATATAATTGAATAATTATTCAAAATTAGAAGAGTTTGGATTATAACAGAAATGCAAATGTTTAAATTTTATTTTGCATTATTTTCTACCACTGTAAGTAGTTAATTTTCGGTAATAATGTATCCTCAAATTCCATTCGTCTAGATTTAAATTATCGATGTAGATCGTCTAGATTTGAGCTATTTATTTTATGAATATATATTATGCAGATAATTTATTGTACAGTTAAAATTTGTAACACACTATTTCTTCTATTTATATAATACAATAACAGTTTAAATAGCTATTTAAGAAATATATAAATAAAACACATTCATTTTATTTTGATTGCTAGTTAATTTTTAGTAATAATGCATCCCTAATTTCTGCTAATTCAGACAGTTATTAATTTCAATCAATAATATATTATGTAGATTAGTCACAGCAGCTAATATCTATCACATATTTATCAATTGACGAATATCATACATTAAATATAATTCAATATAATAATTATTTTACCCCTTTTAAAATAATTATTTTTTTGGAATATTAATGTTATTCATTATTATTTACCGTAAAAACTATTGAAAAATTACAATGAATGCCGGCTAGAAATATTTTATTATAAAAAATGTTCATAACATAAAATACCAAATTTTGAACTTACCAATAATATAAAAAAAAACTTTTAATTAGTAGAAAAAAATCTTTTAGAGGAATTATGACTATTTTTTGAAGAAAAGGATTAGAATAACAATCTTTTTTTTCGAATCCGATTATTGCTGAATCATTAATTTGTTCAATTAAATTTTACACACAGTTTTCGATTATTTAAAATCCGGAGAAACTTTCGTAAAACAATAAGAAAATTTACTATTATATAAATCTTTTGGGAAGGAATTTTACCATTGAAATCATTGAATGGGAATTTCGAAACGTGTCATGTCTCTAGAATCATAGAAGTTAAAAATCATAGACATAAGTAGAAAAAGTGCTTGGGAGGAAGTCAAGCAAATATTGATTTTTTTCCAAAAAGTTTTAAATAACCTTATAAAGAGGAAGGATAAAATTTACAGCTATTTTATTCTTTAGGCATACTCAGATTTATTAAAGAATAAATTTCAAAAAACTAAATGTCAAAAAAAGTTCAGGCTTATATAGCTAATTTTATTTACTTGGAAAAAGAAATCTAGCTTTATATTCTGTGATTTGCTTTTAGTTTTAAAATACCAATCAAATACTTTCTAATCTTATAAGTCTTTAACCATAGCATGTGCAGAAATTTTTACAGGCTATATTTCGAATTTATGGTTTATTAACTTGACATCAAAATCTATAAAATTTCAAACTTTCGGTGAAAATAAATAGATCACAAAGAAGAATATGTTAATAAACTCTTTTATGCTGTTCTGTATTTGTTTTATTAAGAACAAATTCTATTTTCGCCCAATTTTTTTGTTACCAGAGCTAATACACTTTTACAGTTAAGCATAGCGAAATAATCATTTTTCAATTAAAATATATTGAAAAATGTTTTGATTCTTTAAGTCAATTTATGGTTAATTGAAAATGGTTAACCATTTTTCAATTTTATTCCTCAATTCTTAAAAAAATAAATTTATATTTTAATCCCTTAAAAACAATGAAAACATAAATAAAAAAAAAAATTGTTTACAAAGCAAATTTTACTTCATATGTTTATTACATACGAATAAATGAAAAAAATGAGAAAAAAAATAATATCTTTTAATGCATTTTATTTTGATATGTGAATAATTAATGATAATTATTCGTTTTAATAATGCCTGATTGTTTCTGAATTATTACAAAATTCCTTTGTATCTTCCTTTCATTTTTTTGGATTTTACGTAAAAAACTGTTATTAGATTATAAGTTTATGTTTATTTACGTGTTTCATAGAAAAAAGATGAAAGACGATATATATAGGAAGAAAACTTACTTTTGGGAGACTGCAAATCAAAAAGTAATTAGAACTGATAGAATTAAATGATAGATATCTCTTTTTTAACTTCTCCATCCAGCCAACAGTATTTTCAAAACACGTTTTCCTGAAAGGTTCTTTTTGATGCTCACATACCAATTTCGAAACTTCGTTAGTTTATCTGTACCGGACAAATTTGTTCCTGTCAAATAATTTCTCGAGGAAAGATAAAATCAATTTTGTCTATTTCTGTGTAGCTGGATCATCAGATCGAAATTGTTGACACATGTGATATTAACTTCCTCCGACAAAAGAATGCTTTTGGAAAGAGAAAATTATAAATAGATATTATGAGAATAGGGAGCGTTAATTAAATTTATTTATGCATTAGTGTCATCTGAAAAGGAAAACAAAACATAGAAATTTTTAAAACTTTATCTGTTATTGCTAAATGTTTACAGTTTATACCAAAAAATGTGTATGAAATCGAAATATATTGATTTTTTCCTATTTTTATTAAGCATATAACATTATTACATAAACATATAAACATACTATTTTGACTTTCGAAATTTCAATAAATTATAAACATTTCAAATTATAAGCTGTTTCATCAAATTAAAAAGCAGTCAAAAAATCCTTCCTTTTTTAAATGTTCAATAAAGCAAAATAATAGTTGTATTGCCCGACTCATTGCTCAGTGGAAACTTGTGCCTCTGGTGCGAATTAACAATTAAGGTTCCATCCGCTGGCGGCTTTGTTGCAGACACTAGTTTAAAAAACGAGGACGCTCGATAACGTTTGGGATATTTAGCATATTGCTCTTGCTGACAGACGAGTGGTGAGATTTTCCTCCAGGAGGTGAGATTTTCAGGTGAGATTTTTCTCCATGTCATTTTCCAAATGTGGGATAGTTTCCCTAAAAATCCACACGGGAAGGCCCTGCCCTACTTCTTGAATGACACGGAGCCAAATCAAACATCTATATACAGATGCTCCATCACAACAGAAGCTGCCCCTTCCCTTTCTACCATGAGTCCACACGGGTTCTTGGACCTGACCTAGATGTTGCTGTCTACCAAGTGGGATAAGAAACAACGAAACATGTTTGTATTAATACAAAAATTTTTTAAACATGCTGATTAAAAAAGGTTTTCCAGCAGATATATTCGAAGTTTGGCTACCCATTTTTATCTTACAATTAATTGGTTTTCAATGGCGTGAGATTTAGCATTCGGTTGGAACCCACCGTAAGGTTCCTGTTGAGTGCGTGGATCAGTTAGGTGATAAATTAGCCACAGGAAATATAAAAAGAAGCTCAATTAAATTTTTTAAATATCAGTTGTCTGCATATTAAATGATCACTGTTATTTGAAAGAAAGAGTATTCAAAAACTTTTAAATTCTTTTTCTTTTCCTTTAGCTTTTTAAATTTGTTTACACTAGGACAAGATCTTCTATCCACATAATCTTTAAAGATTCAAAAATAAGAATGACAATTTACAATGAATATAAATCATTGTAATCATTGTAAAATCATTACATTACATCAAAGCTATAACTTTTCAATATTTTTATTTAAAGATTTTCTATTAAAAGAAGTGGTGCTATTATTTTTTAAATTCTGTACATGGAGTCTTTGACTATTAGAACTAAAAATAAGTGGCAAATTCAGCGTTGCCCAAAATGCACCATTGCCACATCACACTCACCTTTTGGTAAAAGCAATTTTTTATTATATTAGAGAGTACGCTTTTTCCAGTCCTCCTCCTCTAGCCAAATTCCAAAGCATTCCAACCTATTGATTTATCGTGCCGGTATGGCTTGGCTTATTGCGGTTCGAACTTGATTGGCTCACTCAGAAACCAAACGCGTTATATACCATGTTCCACTCCTGCTGGAAAAATAAATGGTGCTAAAAGTTTTCTCCTTAGATTAAGATCTGGGATCCCGATACAAGATAATCACACAATGTGGCAGATTTTCTCAATTCCTTCTATTAGCGAATCAAGGGTCACACTCTCCCTATATATACCTTGTTCAAATTTTCAATCGTTCATAAAATACGACTTTTATTCATCCACTCGAGTTTAAATGCATTTTTTGAAACTTGTAGTGGACGACACTGATGTTAATACAGCGTTTTCAAATATTAATTCATTAATTTAATTTAATTAATTAAATTTAGTTTTATAGGGGAGAAAAAAATTTCTTTATTAAATATCGAGCATATTACTTAAGCGAATAAATAGTAACAAACAAAATAATAATTCAACACGATATATAGAAAGGAAAATGGAAAATTGCAAGGAAATTCACTTTCTATTTTGCCACTTAATATTGTGATTCTGTCATACGTATATACATATTTATATTACTTGTAATTATTTAATAAAAATTATAACTGTAATTATTTCTTTGTTAACCTAAGTAGTAATTGACTTAAATTTTTTTTTATATTACTTATTTAATAGAAAACGAAAATGCTCAAAATTAGTATATCCATTGATATATTTTGTATAATAATAATAATAATAATATCAATTAATCTAATTATTAATTAATAATAATATTAATTAATAATTAGTTTTTGTAATAATATGCATAATATATCAATATATATGGACATGGCGTACAATTTCATCATAATTACTTTTATTTTTTATTATGAACAAACATCCCTTTATTTCAATTATGAATTTTCGTTCCAAATAGGGTTATGATATTTTTCATTGCATTATGCATAACTGTTATCCAAGAAATGAATAAATTTAAATTTTCATTAAAATTCACCTACACTTGCGAAAGACTTTCGTACAACAAACGGGGGCGTAGTTCCTGGATGGGATTACAGAACGAGGGCGTATATTAAATTTTAATACCTAATTGTTAAAATACCGTAGAAAATGTCAAAGGCTTTGCCGAGTTAATCTATAAATACACGTGTCGCCGGCTGGCCAAATCTACTGTCTCAGTTTTCGCAAAATTGGTAAAATATTGATGCAAATATTTTGGTAAAATAGCCCTTGAAGCTATATTGTTTAGAAACAGAAGATTGTTATAGAGTTGGATGATAAATATTAACAGAATTCATTAATTAATCAATATAATTATTTAATTATTTACAATTATTAAAATTATTCACATTTGTTTTTTTCGTTTAAATGTTCTTTGATTTTGACAAATGTCAGGGTGCATTTCGAAGGGTTTGATTTGTGACATTTGCAATTAACTCGCCTGGATGACCAAAAGGTGATTAGGTGGAAGTGGTATTTCAAAATTACCCGGGTTGAAGCTGGTGCATTTGGGGGCCAACTCGTTATTGACAGGAGTGTGTTGCTGGTTCTTGTTATATAACCTATATACCAGTTATGAAAATTAATAAAAAATTTGCAAAGTTACAGGCAATAGAGTGTGTACATTTCATTAACACAATATAATAAACATGGAGAAATGTTTTGCTACTAAAATAATATCTTGTTTAAATGAACATACGAAATTTATTACGCACGCACAATTTGAAATGAACACTCTTAAGGACGTCACCATGGTCGTTAATATCATACTCCCTTCCTCTAAAAACCATATTCTAGCCCATGAATATATCGTGTCCATGCTCAGCAAAGACACAGGAGCTATCGGTTAGTCTTTATTTGTTGAGTTTCGAATTCGCACTATACGTTATAAAAATTAATAAAAATTTGTAGCGTTACAAATTTTCTAATTTACTTATCGATAACGTGTGTAGATTTCATTAAGTACATTATAATAAGTATGGAAATTATTGCTACTAAAAATAATATCTTGTTTAATTGTCAAAGAAACATTTGCCATTTCATGATTGTCGTTAATATCCTCCTACCTCTTCTTCAAAAGAATTCTAACCTATGAATATATCGTGCCCATGCTCGGAAAAGACACAGGATATATCGGTTCGTCTTTATTTATTGAGTTTCAAATTCTTGCTATACGCATTCCAGTTATAAAAATTTGCAAAGTTACAAATTTTTAATATACTTAACAATAGAGTGTGTACATTTCATTAACACAATATTAAACATGGAGAAATTTTTTGCTACTAAAAATAATACCTTGTTTAGCTGTTAAAGAACACATTTGCGAAATTTATTTACGATTAATAAAATTATCCACACTTGTGTTGTTTCTTTTAAATGTCAGGATCTTTTATTTGAGTCACCTGATACCATAAAAAAGCAGAGATATTTTTTTTCTCTCGTTTTAATGCAGTTGGCAACCAACTTAGACAATTGCCTTTGAAGCCTTAAGGCAAGTGCCGCACAGACATTACTCACTTTGCCTTACCCAGGGGCGCGTAACTTCAAGATACGGATGCGGAGAAACAATGCCCCCCGCAACGCTCTACGATCCTTTAGGACGGGGACCTACGGTTTAAAGTGGATTCCGAACCACTACAAACACCCACGGGCAAGCGGGATTTGAAAGCGATACATATGGTACCGAGAGCCAGAGCGCTAGCCACTCGGCCATCACGCCCTCAAACGAGCAGAGATATAGATGATCAGAATTACCCAGGGTGCATCTCGAAGGCTGGCTGCTCTGTACCCCTGATGATGACAACACGATTTGGAATGAACACTCCTAAGGTTCGTCTTTATTTATTGAGTTTGGAATTCGTGTTATTCGTTATTAACACTCATCATGGTCGTTAATAACATAACCCCCCTTCCTTCTTAATTCTAGCCTATGAATATATCGTGTCCATGTTCGACAGAGACACATGATCTATGGGTTCGTCCTTATTTGTTGAGTTTTGAATTTATGCTATATTCATTCCATAATAACAGTTAGAAAATTTGTAACGTTACAAAGTTTTGTTAATTTTTATAATTTACTTAACAATAGCGTGTCTAGAGTAAACACATTATAATAAATATGGAGAAATTATTTTAATAATAAAATATTATCTTGTTTAGCTGTCGAAGAACACTTGCCAGATTTAAAAAAGAATAATTAAAATAACAAGTAGAATTAATCAATAATAGAGGAATTAATCAATAATAGAGGAATTAATCAATAATAGAGGAATTAATCAATAATAGAGGGAATTAATCAATAATAGAAGAATTAATCAATAATAGAAAAATTAATCAATAATAGAGGAATTAGTCAATAATAGAAGAATTAATCAATAATAGAGAAGAATCAATAATAGAGGAATTAATCAATAGAAGAATAATCAATAATAGAAGAATTAATCAATAATAGAAGAATTAATCAATAATAGAGGAATTAGTCTATAATAGAAGAATTAATCAATAATAGAGGAATTACTCAATAATAGATGAATTAATCAATAATAGAGGAATTAATCAATAATAGAAGAATTAATCTATAAAAGAATTAATAATAGAAGAATTATTCAATAATAAGAATTAATCAATAATAGAAGAATTAATCTATAATAAGAATTAATAATAGAAGAATTATTCAATAATAAGAAGAATAATTTCAATAAAAAAGAAGAATTAGTCAATTACAAGAAGAATTAGTCAATAATAAGAAGAATTAATGAAATTATCAAAGAATTATGAATGATTTCTTAAGAAATTTTTCATAACAATTTTTTATTTAAGTATTAATTGATTTTTAAAGAATGTTTTGAGAAGATGAAGAATATATTGAGAAATGAATTGAGAATGAGAATTGAATTTTAATACTATTTTAATGGTTCCATTCTTTTCGTGCATAAAACGAAATTCGAAAATTAATTTCGAAATTCCGTGAGCTCTTCTTTTCTTAGAAATTCTTCAGTGTTTATTAGAATAGTTAAAATATTTCTAAATTCATTTGTTGAAGAGAACTGATTACTTTATCTACGGCACTTGAACTGGAACTAAAAACGTGTGAATTATTTGCAGAGATAAGCATAAGTCTTATCTTTCTTTTTTGTGCGAAGAAAAATTCGAGATAAAAAAAAGGAACCGACTTAAATTCAATTTAAACATCTCTCATTTCTAAAAATTCCATTCCTTTTCATTTGCACTTCCATTCTCTTTGAAGAGGAATATTTCAGCGATTCGGGAAGTAAATATTATCAAATTTGTTCGATTTCCAAGAACTTCATAGAAAAATTATTTTTTGTGATGAATTTTAAAGGCAAATATCGATTATTTTTTTATGTTGATTATATTCTGGGAGGATGTAACAGAGCAATGCTAACATTTCTGATTTTAAGCTTAATATAGATTCTTCAATTTTTATTTTATAATTCTTTTTAGTTTTTTTATAATAGCTGCTTTTATTTTACAAGGCACAGAAATATTTTAATTTTTTTAGCTAGTGCAGCATATTTAACGGCCTTATTTTTGTGAGAAATGACAAAAAAATATTGCGACAAATTATTAATTAGAATTTAATTAAAAATATGAGTAAATTATATTGATTTTCATTTAGGAAGATTAAATTGAATATAAAAAGCGTAATGTAAAAAAAAAAATTAACTATAATAAAAATAAATTGTGTCTAATACTCAGTGTCCGGCAAATGTGGAACAGACATTCCATGAGTAGTCTACTCATGGATGGAAGGAAATGGGCAGTTTCTGTTGTGATAGAGCACCCGTAGGTAGAAGTCTGACTTGGATCCGTTTCATTGAAGAAAGAGGCAGTGCCTTCCGGGAGGACTTTTGGGTACCACCCCGCATTTGCGTATTGTATGGGAAAAATTCCGGGAAACTACATAAAGTAGTCCGACTAACAAGACAAGATGCTGAGCATTCCAAACGCCATTGAGTCTCCCTCATTTTCTGAAACAGTATCTACAACAAAACAGCCAGCAAAGTGAATTTTAATCCTAATGCGTATCAGCAGCGCACGTTGTCATTGAACCCCGAGTCGGGAATGAAAATAAATAAAACATAAATATAGAAATAAATATTAAAAAGAACGTACAGAAAATTCATTGATTAAATTTATTCATTAATTTTCTAAGCTAAGTTTTATTGAACTAACAATTTGTTTAATTTCTGCTTCATTAAGATTTACACTGGTGGAAAATAAAATCTCAACAGCGAGAAAAATTAGTTTAGAGGAATGAAATATTATCTGGCTAACATTTTTATTTGATTAAATGTCAAGAACACAGGTAAAAGTAATTCGAATTTTTCAAAATGTGAATTTGTGGTACATTAATAATTATTGTAGTCACCGCTATTTTAAATACAAGCATGCAAACTGTATGTATTGTCGTGAAGCTTCAGTACGTCTTTTGGGGGATGGAGTTCTACATACCTGTTGCAAATGGTCAGTTAAATCAGCAACGGTCCGGGTTTGTCTTGTTGTGGATGAAGCTGAATTTGTTATCCAATATTATTCCATATGTGCTCGAAGGGAGAAATATTGAACCACGACAACATGTCAGCATTCTGTAGAGCAAGTTGGGTGACGGCAACAGCATGGGAACGAGCTTTATCCTCCTGGAAAACGGCCTCTGAATAATGATAATAAATGACAGAACAATCAGTTCAATCACCAGTCTAACGTACGAATGTTTTTCAAGGTGAGTGGGATAACAACAAGAGGGTTGATGTTACATTAAATTCTGGTGTAGGCCAAGTGTGTCTACGAAGCATTCACAATGATTCCAAGTGCTCATTTGAATTCCTTCTAATCAGCATGCGGTCATCACTGGTACTAAGACAAAACGGCTCTGGTATGAGAAAAACAGCAGATCTCCACTCCGTCCTCCACAATGTGCTATAGTTTGACACCACAGAACACGCGATTTGGGAATTAGGGGCATGAACATCACAGGGCCTCTTATAGGAAGATGTTCTTTAAGTAATCTAGTTTTTATTGTTCTGTGTCATTCTGGTGCCAACAGAAAATCGAATTTCTGCTGCAGATGCAGAAAGATGAGTTACAATCATGTGACGAATACAGTGGCCATCCTTCTACAAAATCCGGTCTTCGTGATACGCTGCTGCCAAAACTCGCACTGCTGTTTCATCCTTTCATGTTCATCATTTCTTGTATAATCTTGTATAATGTATAAACCCCCGCCAAATCATACCATAATATCGTGAAAAGAAAATTTACTTTCTTGTAATCCTAATACTCATTCAAACTCAGTAAGCTGTTGATATTACCTTCATCATCTCCTGAAAGATATTCTTGACTCAAATTTACGTCACAATGCCAGATATACTACTACTACTACTACTACACCACACCACACCACATCAATGTGCTTAGAGCTGAGATGCCATAACGCCCAATCTGGGAGATTAATTAATAATGCTCACGAAATGTATATCGCATATTTAAAGCGGATTTTTTTGTTCATAATGTCACTAATGGCACTACTCTTATTCATGTTTCGTGATATCTGAATAGACATCACTTTTTCAGATGTACAAATATAGCTTCTAAATTTCGTTTATCTAACACAACTCTTCTTCTTGGTGCTCTATTTAAAGAAAGACATTGACGACAGCCATAAGGAACTTATTTTACAGATTCCATTATTAAGGAGTCTATGGAATAATTTAACATTTTTTAAATACTAAAAATTTTATGAGATAAATAAAAATATAAGGATTAATTAAAATTTTAAATGGCAATAACAAATGAAATTAAAATGCGGCATGAAATATTTTTTTTTAAAATTAAGCCTTATTTTCGATAATTTCTTTTGTTCCGATGTAATGATGATGTGATATCCAATGTAACCATGATGTAAGTATGTAATTAACTAAAAAAAAAAAGTTGCTTTCTTAAATTGAGTCAATTTGTTTTACAACGATGTTCTTCATACCTTTGAATCAATTAAAAATACAAATTAATTTTTCTCATCTAAATATAAATAGTTTTACAACTGGCTGCCCAATGGTAACTTGCGCGGTTACTGTGCAGACTATTAGTCTTAATTTTTTTTATCATCAACCACTTCAAAGGTTTTATTGATGTTCATTGACTGCCTCTAATTTATTGAACTTTAATTATGATGCAAATAAATTTCTGTGGAGAGTTTAGATTGTTCAGTCTTGCATTGTATCAGGGGTAACGAAAGTTTTGTTCCTTTTATTTTCAATTGAACTCCAATTGAAATGAACAACTTCGATCTACCCTTTCGATCGCATTTTTATTAAATTAATTTAGTTTCGCAATGAAAAACGAATCTAGACATCTTCGTGTGTTCAGCTTAAGTCCTGTAAAATGAGTCTATAAACTTCTAACGACATAGTATTCTTTTTGGAGCAAGTTCGAGGAAATATGGGTGAGTGAGGCATCAATTTCCAACAATATTCTTGTAGGAGACTTGTAGTCACTGTGCAATGTGGGGTTTGGTTTTTGTCGTTCTGTAGAATCCCTCCTTTTCTGTTGATCAACGAATGCTTTTTTCCCTGCAAAAATGCTTTTAGTTAATTTAACTATTGCCAGTCAACTTTAGCAGTTATTGCATGATTGCCACCGAACAGCTTTTAAAAGACAACTCCTTTCATATTCCGTCTACACTCAAAAGAATCTTTTGCATACAGATCGCTGAATAGACTGATGGATAGGGTTTTTCGTTAGACATTTTTATAAAATATCTACTGATTTATCATTAATATAAACTGAATCGAAGTTAAGTCTTTTAATTTTTCTTAAATAAAAACGGATATACCTTTGTCACAATTTGATTTGTTACTTACTTTTGTTGCAACTAGATTGGTCTAACCTTGAGCGAATATTTGATAGACAGAATAAATTATGTGTAAACAATCATTATTTAGGCCTATTTGATTGGGTTCCTCAACTATTTTTATAACCTTTTTCAAACTCACAGACCAAGTATTGCTGGTATTAGTCATTCAAAATAAGGATAATCTGAAATAAATGCTATCCAACCAATTAATTTTTCCGTCTACTTGTAATTCTATACATAATAATTTCGTAAATGTTCGTCGAGAGATGAAGTTAATTTTGGAAAAGAATTTTCCAAAATAAAAGTGCCGAGAGCCGTAGTATTTTCTCTATATAAATTGATTTATATTTCCAAATAACATTAATATTTATGAGTAGTATTCTTATTTTTGATTGATGTGAATTAAATGGTTGTACAACAATTCTATTGATCTAATTGTCATAAAGTAGTTCTTTGTTCATTTCTAACAAGCAACAGTTCAAATGTTTTCAATTGACAATGATTGTTTGAAAGTCATATTTTCGTTTAATTTATTTGTAAGGTTGGATTTTAAATAATACTTTCTCCTTCCAATTTTTCCTCTTGTAACACAGAAAATAACACATCAATCATCGTACTTCCTTTTATTAAAGTTTTATTAACATTTAATTATCTTATTTAAAATATTAAAAAAAAAAGAAATATCCAATTCCATTTTCTTCAAAAAAAATATGTACAATTATTGAATATATATAAATACAACATATATTCTTGACATCTCTTGGAAATTTAAATTTAAAATTCCGGGGCTTATGAAACTTTTTACTTTTTTTAGGTTGCTGGCACTGTCCTTGACATCTGTGTGAAATTTGACGTCAAAATATTCATTAGTGTTTGAGGTACGCTTGGCTTTGTGAGACGCTAAAACTGATTTCCGCGATTTTTGAAATGTCTGAATTCATTGAGCAAAGAACTTTCATTAAATTTTGTTTGCGTAAACGTATAGAATTTTGCAGAAGGTATTCAGTGAGCATTTCTATATAGGAAAGAAATGTTTAGAAGAAGTATAAACAGTTCAAAGAAGGCAGAGAAAGCGTTGAAGACGAAGAGCCCTCTGGTCGACCATCAATCACAACCGACGAAGCTCATGTACAAGAAATTAAAGATTTGATGCTTGCAAACCGTCGATTTACAATTAGAGACCTTGCAGATGATGTTGGAATTTCAAAAGGATCGGTCAATTTCATTTTGGGCCTCAGGCGCGTCAAATCTCGATGGGTACCGAAAACACTGAATGCGCCTGCTCCCACTGCATTGATTCTTCGTGACTTTTTCGCCAAAAAGGAAAACCCAAATCTTTCCACAACCACCGTATTCCCACCATGCTACTTTGGCTATTGCCTAAACTCAAAAGACCACCCGGGGACACTGTTTTGAGTCGATTGAAAAGATTCAACGTGAATCGCCGGACACTTTGAAGGCTATTCCTACCGATGACTTTTTAGCATGAATTACGGATTTTAAAAACGTTGGCATAAGTGCATTGTGTCCGGAAGGTGGTTACTTTGAAGGGGATGAAATAAATTTGGAAGAATAAATAAAGAGTTTTTGAAAAAAATTAATCTTACTTTTTGGGCACAGTAGTATATACACTGAAGTGACAAAAGTCATGGGATACCTCTTAATATCGTGTCGGCCCTCCTTTTGCCCGGCGAAGTGCAGCAACTCGACGTGGCATGGACTCAAAAAGTCGTTGGAAGACTTCTGCAGGAATATTGAGCCATGCTGTCTCGATAGACGTCCATAATTGTGAAAGCGTTGATGGTGCAGGATTTTGGGCACGAACAGACCTCTCGATGATGTCCCATAAATGCTCGATGGGATTCATGTCGGGCGATCTAGGTGGCCAGATCATTCGTCGGAATTGTCCAGAATGTTCTTAAAAACCAATCGCGAACAGTTGTGGCCCGGTGACATGGCGCATTGTCATCCATAAAAATCCCATCGTTGTTTGGGTACATGAAGTCCATGAATGGCTGTAAGTGATCTCCAAGTAGCTGAACATAAGCATTTCCAGTCAATGTTCGGTCCAGTCGCACCAGAGGACCAAGTCCATTCCATGAAAAAACAGCCCCCACCATTACGGAGCCACCACCAGCTTGAACAGTGCCTGCTGACAGTTTGGGTCCATGGCTTCGTGGGGTCTGCGCCACACTCTAACCCTGCCATCAGCTCTTACCAACTGAAATCGTGACTCATCGGACTAGGCCACGGTTTTCCATTCATCTAGGGACCAACCGATATGCTCACGTGCCCACGAGAGTCGCTGCAAGCGATGTCGTTCTGTCAGTAAAGGCACTCGAGTCGGTCTTCTGCTGGAATAGCCCAAGAAAGCCAAAACCTCTTCACATGAATAACTTGAACAGAAATGAAAACTCTGCGAAAGCACTGCGCATTTATACCTGTTCTACGCGATGCTTGCCATCTGAAAGTTTGTATATTGCTATCCCATGACTTTTGTCACTTCAGTGTATATCTGTGTACAACAGATTTCGCGTTTCACCAACAAGTTAGGCATGGTCTATTTTAACTAGGCTACTACCAAGTATTGCCGGTATTAGTCATTCAAAATAGGGATAATCTGAAGTAAATATTTTTCCAACCAGCTAGAACTTATGAGGAATAACCCTGGAAACTTCCACTTGGTTGACGATGTCGAATCGTTCAATTTTCTTTTTTTTTTTTTTTAAAGAAACCGAAATGTGAATTGCCGGTGAACTCGAACTCCAAGTAACTTCCACGCTAGCAGTACACTTTACCACTGGACCACGAATTAGCCTTGAATGATATTTAATTTCACATTTCTTTATACTTATAACTTGTGCATTTACCAGCCGTACATATATTAATTTTGGTGCAAACTCAAGAGGAAATATTATTTTATAAGATTTATGCAAACATAGTTTCGAAATAAATGAAAATATGTTCTTCTTTTTAAAGAAGCCAAGCATTAAAGGACAAAATCACTATTATGAAAATTAAAAAGAGTCTACATCTTTTTGTAATCTTTATATTTTCTAGAGATGAAAATCTTTGAGTATTGGAATTCGTTATTAAATGGACCTTTTCAGGAGAATTTGTCTAACTTTGGTTAAAGATCAGCTCTGTTTCATCGTTTACAACAGCTATGTTTCTTTTCTTTTCATTTAGAAAATTGTTTCTCTCACATAATGGTTGTTAACATTTTGTTGGTAAACAGCATTTTTAAATGGTGGGTTTATGGAATTTTTTTATGAAACTTTCAAAAAAATTGTGCACAGATTATAAGCAGTGTCCTATAAACAGCATCTTCAGATTAGTTTTAGTATATGATTAGTGAGTTATAGAAAGGAAATTACGGTAAAGTTCAAGCGGTAGGCAAATTCTTAGAACATATTAGTTTTTTAATAAAACATGGAGCATCTATAGTTTAATAACAAAATAAATGTTTAAATACTAAAAAAAAAAAAGGGGCCTGATTGCTGAGTGGCCCTTGGTGTCACAGAGTTAAGGTATCATGGATGTTTTTAGTGGTTTGGAATCTACTTTTAAGCCGTAGGTCCAGGCCTAATATGACTGTAACGTTGGGCGTAGATAGTATATGATGACAGAGTGTTGGGCGTATAACCCTACCCCGTGAAAAAGTCAGCGTCACGGAGCCAACTGGTACTCCATCACATCAGAATTTGCTTTTCCCTTTCTCTCTTTCCATGAGAACACACGGGTTCATGGACTTGGTCTAGATGTTGCTGTCAACCAAGTGGGATAAGAAACAACACAAAAATATTAAAAAAATTACTTAATGTCTCTGAACTACGAGACCAAAGAAAATTTGGATTTGAAAAATTCTCGATGCATGTTATTTTTATTTTCTTATTGGCATAACACAAGAATTTAAATTCTGCTTGTTATCGAGACATTATCCCTTCACAAATATTTGTTTATAGATTTCACTACTTATCTCATGGCATTGTTAAACATTTGTTCCTTTTTATATTGATCTCAACAAAATTGATGCTGTAATTGTTAGACAATGTATTAAAATACTCAAGAATATTTATATTAACATGCATTTGGGAACAAAGTGTTAAAAGCATAAGTATTTAAAAACCGATACACAGTAATCCTTTGAATAATCCATTTTGCTTTCGGATACAGTAAAACAATATCATGTACTAAAACACTTATTATATCAAAGTAATGTCACACATAAAATTCTTTTTTATTTACTTTTTATTTTTTTGATACTTTATTTTTATGAATGAAAAAAAAATATATTTAATTCTGTAATAAATTTAATAATACAAATATGAACATGCTGGTATTTCAGAATAATTCAAAAATTGTACAAATAATATTAAATGTCAGAAAGAGTTTAATTAATTAACGTTTTTTCTCCTAATTGTCTCTTGTATCTGAACTAATGTAACATTTACCATTAAATATTATTTCCTTTCGTTATTGTTTTTAAACATCCAATTCTCTTGTTCGAAAAATAAAAATTCCGTTTAATCCAATTTTTTTTTTTCTTTTTTAATTCAATCTATTTCACATTCTTTACATGCACAGAACTATAATTATGATGTATCACTCTATTTATTTAAGCATTTAACCGATACACAAACTAATTAATCAACATTTAACCTACATTAGCAGATTGAACAAATATTAATTTTTAGGGAGATGTACGAGATATTTAAACTAACAATACTTGTACATATACGTGTAATCTCGAAACAGGTGACAAACACTTTCTATTTTTAAAATATATATTTTTTGTAATAAATTAAGCCCTGCAGCATATTTAAAGGACATGTTTAACTGTAACCGTATTAACAATTACTTTCCCGTTTTAATCCCTCTTTCTGTTGGCTAAGCCTTGTTTCATCGAAAAGTTTTCTATTTTGTCGGCGAATTCATTATGATTCTTTTTTCTCTTCCTTCCACACCTGGCTTTTCAATTAAAATCTCGTCTCAGAAACAGTGTTCTGCTTCCTCTCGAGCCTTCTAATTAATAAACGGTCTCGCACTCAAAGTTAATGAATTCATAACCGTAACGGAATTTAATTTTAAACTGTGCGCGTTCTTTGAAAGTATCTCGTTAATATTAAAACTCCAATGTTAGTAAGGTATGCGTTTTATTAAAATTAAAATAAATTTTTGGATTGAATGAAGTGAAAGCTTTGGGGAAAAATTTTTGTTTTTTTTCTCTTTCGCTTCTTGGTATATAAATACCACAAATGGAAGATTAAATTTCTTGAATAGCTACTTTGTCTGTCTTTAGTTTAAAATTAATGTAGCAATTTCGCTTAATTAAATATTTTAGTCTGATTTATTTAAATGTGTAGAATATAGAAAGATGGGTTTTTTTTTTAATCAACTGCATAAATTATTCTTTAGAATAAATGCAGAAACTGAAACTAAATTTCTTCATAATATTTAATTATAAAAGTAAATTTTTAATGAAAATTTTCAATCACGCATGCAGTCTGAAAAACTGTAGAAATTGAACGAAACATTGTACATTTCTTTTTGCATTATTCAAACCAGATATATTTAGCATCTCATTTAAATATGGTAAATATATATTATTTGATAAATGTTGTTATATTACAGTAAAAATCCTTGTTGACTCTAAGAATATCATTTCATTTAATACTACAGATTCAATTCAAAAATTAGGAGAGCCCGATTCGTGGTTCAGTAGCAACATGCTGTGACATGCATGTTTGTTAGTGGCTCAGAATCCCACATTAAATTGTAGGTCTCGGTCTAATTAGCTTAAAGTGTGTACAAAATGACCGTAGAGTGACAAAAAGAAGAGCCAAACCAGTAGCAACGCACGTTGCTGATGAGCATTACAGCTGAGGTTCCATCCGCTGGCGTCTTTGTTGATAACACTGTTTCAAAAAAAAGAGGAGTCTCGATGGTGTTTGTGATGTTCAGCATCTGGCCTCGTTAGTAGGATTACCTGGTGGGAGTTTTCAGGTTTTCTCCCATATGATGCATAAATGCGTGATAGTTCACCCTAAAATTTTCCTGGTAGGCATCGCCCTCCTTCTTTAACATCACGGAGCCAAGTCAGTCTTCAACTTACGGGCGCTCTATCACAACAGATGCTGCCCTCCTTCCATGAGACCACACGGGTTCGTTAGAGTTTGTCTAGATGTTGCTGTGTATCAAGTGGGATATGAAACAAACAAAAAAAATTATGAGATAAATTTTTAAGGATAGTACAGCCTAGCTAAAGAAAATATTTTTGTATGAGAAGAAATGAGGCGTTGAGACACAGACAAAAAAAAATGAGACACTAAAGAACATGCAACAGCCTCCAGAAGGTTTCTTACATGTTTGGATATCGTACATATATAGATCGGTGTCTTCCTTTAATGCTGACGTCTGTTGAACCATTTTCATAAAGTTGTTGATCGTTATCGCTGAATCATTTTGTGAGCGGTGTAACAAGCAATACTATTTCATTTATTAGGAAAGAGCGTTTCTGATACAGTCGTAGCGTTCCATCTACTGCTACTATTAGCAAATACATAACATCCTTCCTCCTATACTTTTTTTCCTAATCTCCCATCACACATGCCATTTTTCTTCAGAAACATCAAATCATGGGTGGCATGCTATTAACGCCTTTTATCAACTAAATTATTAGCATTACTACACCGCAGTTGCCAAATTTATATTATTTTAAGTTATAGTACCTTTTGAGCATTTGTTGTATATATTGTTGCAATAAAGTACTTGTCGAGATGTAATTAAAAAACGTTTAACTTTTCATTCTTTTTTTTGTTTGCCACACTAATCATGATCTCATGCATTTTTGTACAAAAATGTATGTAATAGTGACCTGTGCCAGCCCTCAAAAATTTGTTCCATGATTTCAGAATCAACCTGCATATACTATGATCAACATCATATATTATTAGTCTTCTTCATTTAATCTACACTGAAGTGACAAAGTCATGGGATAGCAATATTTTAGTCTTCATTGTTCAAGTTCATGAAGAGGTACTGACCGCACGACGGAATTAACAGAGCATTTGTTGGAGCTAGACGCATGGGTCATGCCATTTTGTTCAATAAATTATTATGACATTTCAGGCATAACGTCCCACCATGGACAGCGCAGTGGTCGACCGCCTGCACTTAACGACCGAGACCGGCGACGTCTAAAAGTCGTAAATTTAACAGACAAGCAACACTGCGTCAAATTCATACAAGGACGTACAAAAGGGACTTGTCTGTTAGAACTTGCGGAGAAATTTGGCTTTCTTGGGCTATTCCAGCAGAAGACTCGAGTGCCTTTACTGACAGAACGACATCGCTTGCAACGACTCTCGTGGGCATGTGAGCATATCGGTTTTAGGTGAATGGAAAACCGTGGCCTGGTCCGATGAGTCACGATTTCAGTTATAAGAAGATGATGGTAGGGTTCAGTGTGGCGCAGAACCCACGAAGCCATGGACCCAAACTGTCAGCAAGGCACTGTTCAAGCTGGTGGTGGCTCCGTAATGGTGTGGGCTGTTTTTTCATGGTATGGACTTTGGTCCTCTGGTCAAACATTTTGCTTATGTTCCTACTTGGATTTGCAGCCATTCATGGACTTCATGTACCCAAACCATTTTTTATGGATGACAATGCGCCATGTCACCGGGCCACAACTGTTCGCGATTGGTTTGAAGAACATTCTGGACAATTCAACGAATGATCTGTCCACCTAGATCTCGACATATACCATAGAGCATTTATGGGACATCATCGAGAGGTCTGTTCGTGCCCAAAAATCCTGCACCATCAACGCTTTCACAATTATGACGTCTATCGAGACAACATGGCTCATATTCCTGCAGAAGACTTCCAACGATGAGTCCATGCCACGTCGAGTTGCTACACTTCGCCGGGCGAAAGGAGGGCCGACACAGGTATCCCATGACTTTTGTCACTTCAGTGTATATCATATTAGTCTTCTTCATTTGGAATGACCCTATATATATTGTGCAACACTATATACATACTAATCTTCTTCGTTTTTGAATCACCCTGTACTACCATTAAACAATATACCATGTTCTACTTCATTTGGTCTTCTTAATGACCCTGTATATACCATGCGACATATACTGTGTCTCGCCCCATTTTAGAATTTTTTTTTTTAATCATCCTGCTTATTTTTAAGCTTTATGACATACAACACCAGATACCACATTAGTCATAATTTCAGAATCATATTTGGATCACTCTATATATATACCAAATCATTTATAATATACAATACTATATACCTTGTTAGTCATCATTGTATTATGTTATTTATAATATTTCTAATAAGAAAAAGAGAAATATCAACAGATATTTATTAACATTTCGGTTGATAAGAAAATAATTTTTTATTTCATCATTATAAACATAAACGCAATTTATTCTTCATTTATGGAGTAGTTACAATAGCCTAATGTTGACTATGATATAATTTGATGATGAATGGGATATTTATATGAAATATATATTCATATATTCAATGTCACAACTATATATATATTGTATTTATTTTGCTTTTTGTGAATTTTGGTGACACAACGCGATTTTTAAAGTTCTGTGGAATTTAAAATTACAATGAATAGGGATTGCATTTTATGTAGGAAAAAAAATTAACTTTAATTTAGTACCTTATTAGAGGAAAAGGATGAATTGCATAAATAAATAAATAAAAATTAGTTATTTTGTTATGTATAAATTTAATCAAAAAAATTGTAAATCAGACAAAAAGTATTTGTTGCTGTAAAATAATATCGAAAATATTATACTAAAAATTATTTCACACTCAATATTGCGCATTGTTTAACAATATTGTTACACAATACATAATTGTTTCAATTGAGTTTATTAAATAAGTATACTTAAAATATAGTTTAAAGTCTCACTACAAGCAATCGGACGTTTTTCAATTTGCTGTTTTTTCATGGCTTTTAACTTTAAAATTTCTTTGTCGTATAGAAGTACGTACTGATGTTTCTAATATAAACGGCAAGCATAAACACTGATAAGATTCAGTATTCATTTTACATATTATAAACAGTTTGATAATTTTTATAAAAAAATATTGAGACTTTTTATTTTAAATGGGATTTATGCATTTCAAAGATTTTACATAATAAAGTTTTTCGTTAATCATAGCAAATCATTTTTATTTTCAAAAATAGTTTCAATTGTTTTCTTAATTAAAAAAAATTAAAGTCCGGGCAACGGGCAAAAGGAGTTCCTCTGAATGAACAATTACTTAAAAATCGATGAACCTCATATTCTACTTATGTATGCCACGAACATTCTATCAACTGACAATAAGGGACGACACTTTGTTCTGGGAAGAATTTTTGGGTAAATGCAATGCGATAACCTAAATATGAACTAATATATATATACAAATTAAAGACTGCATAGAAATGTAATGACAAAGACAATTTACTTATTGCAAATTCATTTCATTTAGGCTGTGCGCGCGCACACACACACACACAATTCTTGAAAGTTATTATTTCTTTACATACAATAAAAAAAAAAAATTTTTAAGTCAATTCCTACTTTTTTTCTTTTACTATATTGCAGGAAGTCCTTTATAAATAAAGCTGAAATTTTCCTCTTACATCTGGCGCCATCTATTGGTAGATACATGCAACTTAAATCTAAAAAAAAAAAAAACTAAAATTAATTAATTAAATTTAATTAATGAATTAATATTAGAAAAACTGTATTAACATCCAATGTCACCCACTACAAGTTCAAAAAAACGTATCTGAACTGGAGTGGTAGGTATAAAAAGTGTTTTATTAACGATTGAAAATTTGAACAAGATATATATAGGAAGAGTGCGAACTAATAGTAGAAATTGAATAAATAAAGAATTTATTGCATAATAGTACATTAATTTAACGATTTTTTTTAGTATTTTGCTTAACTCTGCATTAACAAGTGCAAAATGATTTTTCATTTTGATTAAAATGTTTTTTTGTTTATTGGTCTTTTTATATTCATTATTGCTTTTTTTTATGTTTCTTCAGAAACATGTGCTGATCAAGATAAATTGACGCATTTTATAGAATTACACAAAAAGAACTACGTCTATTTTGGATAAAATCGACATTTGTTAGAAATAAATACTGTAATAATAAGTTTATCAGAAGATCTATATTATCGTCTATTTTATCAATAGAAAACATTGAATAAAATTTTTTCCCTCATATTTAAAAGTTTTTTTTTTTTAATTGATCTAAAACTGGATATTCTTTTTAATCTTTCCTCAAAATTTGAAAATCATAAAGAAAATTATAATAGATAGCTTTTTTTTTTTTTAAACAAAAGATCTATTAGCCATATCGTAAAAAAGTCTGTACATCAATGAATCGTAGTGTGTGCATCTATAACTTAAAAGGAGCGATTGCCATAATTGTGTTTTTAGTCTTTCTTTATTTCTAGCATTGAATTATTCATATACTTTTAACATCTATATATATATAGTGTCATATATATAGATGTTGTATATCATCTATATATATAGTATCTCATTTATATAGTATCTAGATTTCGATTTCATTTGATGGCTCAAATTGTCACATTTTTTGGCAATAAATATTGTAAAAATCAGTATCTTAGAAGATCTATATTATAATTCTAATATTTAAAAGTTTATTTTTTTAATAAATCTAAATCTGGAATAAAAAAAAAAATAAAAATCTCTTATAAAAACTCGGCGAATTAAATTAAAATCTTCTTTTTTAATCTTTTATGAAATTTTGAAAATCATTTTTTTTTTTCTTTCTAAAGCAGCTGGCAAATAGACCGTGATATTTTTATGTCATAAGGGATACACCGACGTTACTCACTTTGCACTACTCAGGGGGCTCTTGCAACTTGCAGATAAGCCACGGACGTGGAGTAACAATGTCCCCGCAACGCTCTACGATTCTATTGGACAGGAACCTACGGTTTAAAGTGGATTCCGAACCATTACAAAACACCCATGGCAACGCCGGGATTTTGAAGATCATAAAAAATATTATAATAGATATTTTTTTTAAAATAAAACACATAACATAATCATAATATGATAATCATCATAACGTTATATGATATCAGTACATCAGCACCTCTTAGTGTGTGCCTTAATTTTTTTTTTAGTATTTTTCTATCCCTAGCATTCAGTTTTCCATATACTTTTAACATTGATTTATATAGCTTTCAGTTTCAGTCAATTACTCGAATGCTCACAACAGAAAAGCGAATTCAATCCGTTCCAATCTGATACGAGTCCCCCACTAAACTAGCACTGAAGTGGCAAGTGAAGTATCTTATCCGCAACCACTTGATCACTTGCACCGACTTTCGCTGGGGTTTCGCAAAAACACATCCGAGATCGGCGCTTATCAAGCGCTTATCGGACATTGTGTTGTCTTCGCTTGATTTATCGGCGGGAAGGTATTTACACGCTTCGCCTAATCTCTCGGAAAGAATTAAACACACGTCAAGTGTTTTCTCGTTTTGTCTGCTCATGATTATGAATAGGATGTTAAAAAAAGTAAACATATCGAGAAACTAGAACATTCTTGCATTGTTATGCATTTTATTGAAGTATATAGCTTCGAGGTGCTATTTTAAAATGAAGTTTGTTATGTGGAGGATTCCTATATTAATAATATTTTTTTCATTGGGCATTCGTGAGACCATAGATGGGGAGACAAAGTAGGGAATCTAGCATTTTTCAGGAACTCCGGAATCAGAATTATGATTGAATCAGAATTTATGTTAAAATTGAATGCTAAGTAAGCAATTCAATAGTATACTTCAATAATTAATGCAACCACTAGAAAAAAAATTAATTGTTATAGCTGCAAACAGAGTAAGTGTCGAGAAACTTTTCTGAGAACTGAAACTTATAAAAAGTTGTCTTACATAAACAATCAAAGATCTTATAAACTCATGTTTGTGAAAATTGCAACACCATGAAGGACTTACGCGAGTGAGCTGAAATTTTCAGAAAATACAAATTAGCGCATGATATGCAAATGATTAGAATTTCAAATCCGTAGCGCATGCGTATGCTGAGCAGCGCCCTCTGAACGGCGGATGGATCCGAATAAATAGACGGCTGGCTGTAGCGAGGCATGTATGGTTATCGGTGGTTCGTTATCTGCTCGAAAAAGTGAGCGGATTTAAAGAGTTTGAACGGGGGGAGAATCATCGTTACTTATGTCTCTTCGACGAAAGTGAGCAAAATGATAGCGAAATGAATGATGTCGGAGCGCGAAATGAGAGTGACACCTGGTCAGCTCGCGATGATATCCTGGTCCGCATGGAGCTGACGGACCGTACAGCTTCCTCTAGACAATTGGTAGCACAGTGATCAATACCTACAGGTGTTTCATTGTGTGCTTCATCAATTCGTAGATGTCTGCTACAGCGTGGACTGCGCGCAAGGACTCCTTTATACAGGATCCCTTTCACGCTAAACCACTGCCGCCTGCGGCTACAATGGGCTGCTCAACATAGAGACTGGAGTGCTGATTGGCAGCATGTCGTGTTTTCTGACGAATCCCGCTTTAATTTGTGGTACCATGATGGCCGCATTCGTGTCGACGCTATTCCGGTGAACGCTACCTTCCGGAGTGCATTATCGAACTCCACAGTGGACGAACACCCGGAGTTATGGTCTGGGGTGCCATAGCATATCATGGACGATTTCAATTGCTAAGAATTGTGGGCAATCTGAACAGCAACCGGTACATCAGTGAAGTTCTACAGCCCCAAGCTGTTCCTTCCTTCAAAAGCTTGCCTGGCGCTGCATTTCAACAGGAAAATGCCCGCCCTCATATCGCTAGGACTGTTCAATCCTTCTTTGCAATGCGGCAGGTACAGCTTCTTCCTTGGCCTGCGTATTCCCCGGATATGTCGCCGATTGAACATGTGGGGGATTTCGTTGGTCGGCGTCTCGCTCGTGATCCTCGTCCTGTTGCTTCTGCAGACGAACTTTGGGTGCGCATACAAACAACTATGGAATGCTCTTCCTCAGGCAGACATTCAAAGTTTGTTTGACTCCATGCCACGTCGTGTGCAGCACTTATTGCGGCGCGTGGTGGCTACACAAAATACTGATTCCGATCTCTTGTTATTGTTTGTTTGCTTTGAACATTTAATCATTCATTTGTACCACTACCACTCAACTGCGTATTAAATTTCATTCAATTATGACGATTTCTTCATGGTGTTGCAATTTTCCCAAACATGAGTTTAGAATCTATGAAAATTTTTAAAAATAAATACGATTTAACATAGTACCAATGTAGCATTTTTGTTATTAAAATGTACTGTTTCAGTTTGGGTCGTAATTAGGCAACTGATGAGGAATGATCTTAATCTCAGGGTCGTGGTTTCGAACTCCACGTTGGTCGCCAATTATAGTACCCTCGTTTCTCGTCGTTAAATTGGATGAAGTGTTACTCGGAGATCAAATATGTGCAAAAAAAAAAAAAATGCACACTCGATAAAAAGAAGTAATTAAATAAATACATGTTTTATAAAATATATGCGTTAATTTGGTTGGTTAGAGCATCATAAAAACTGAGACAAGCATGCATTGGCAGAAAAGATTATAAGCTAATTTTACATCTGTTAATTGCCTGTCAACGACTTCAGAAAGCTGAAATCGCTTATAATATTTGGATAACGACTTACGTTTACAATTAAGGCTTTATTTTGTCAGTCACTACAGCTTATCGACTTATATTTCGTTGGTGTCACTCTGACAACATAGATGGTTTCCTAATTTTCTATAAGCATTACACAGATATGGATATTTGGATAAATGTAAATAGGGAGTACTAGAAATAAGTCTCCAAAAATGTAAAAAAATAAAGAAACATCATTCCAGTATTTCCGTTAATAAAAATTTTTGTCGATTATCCTATTTCAAGTATCAAATGGTACTGCTATAAGTATTGAATTAAAAAAAAAAATAGAAGTACTTAATTATTTTATATTTTAATTGATAGTAGTAATAAGATATTCTCAATTAGTCACTTTTTCAAGAAATTGGTTATTATTCAAATTAGACGATCATATGATTAAATGATTAATGAGAAAAATATGAACAAATTGAAAACCTCTCTATGAACAAATTGAAATTAAATTTTATTGAATAAAAATTAGATTCACCATCTCACCATAAAATTCTTTTAATATAAATAATATAAAAATACTTCAAATTAAGTTTAAAATTAGTTAAGTTAATTAATTATTTAAACTTGAAAACAAAAGTTTTTTGACAAATAAGCAATGTAAAGCCTGAAATTTTTGATAACTATAAATGAATGTCTCTTTTTATAAGGAATCCTTATGTTGCAAACTAAATATTTAATTATTTTCTTCACTAAAGCACGTGCTATAGTTGGAAGAATAGCATAAAAATTAATTGGTTAAAAAAAAAGAAATTGTTATATTTAAAGGAGTCACAGAAAAAGTGTAAAATGTATGTAAATAAAAAGGACCACAGAATTTTCTGTATGTTTTATTGGTACCATTGAAGTATATCATTATAAAAACATACTATTTGCTTTTCTCAGAATTTTTATCAAATATAACTGTAGGAAGTCAAAATACCATAAATTGCTGTTTTCACTCTGTACTAAGATCGTAACCACAACGGCAAATATGTAACAGATTCGGCTTTAACAAGGTTTGGTATATAATTTATTTTTTTGAGGATGATTTAAAAATATGGATAATTTTGAAACTTGTTAAGGGGATCAAAAATTTGAGCATTATCATTTAAAAATTTCTTTGGCATCTTTCATTCTTTCTCTTTGGAGTTGAATCTGTTCGGAATTTGAAGGCACTGAGAATTCCTTTCGAATGTTGTACTCTTTGACCTAATTTATTCGTCTCTAGAAAAGGGATAGTAGAATCAGCGTAAACCAAGGTGCCTTCTCCCCTGCAAGCACAGTTTGCCGTCACAGTTTTGAAAGCATTCCACAATGATGACATGTGGGAGCTTTGCACCTTGTTCCCCCTCTTTGAAGTGAAATGGAAGAACATTCTGACCAATGTATTTATCGTGTTTATTTTCGGAATAGACTGGCTTAGATTTGATTATTTTGTTTCTAATAGGGTTTAAGTTTCTAACACTTGTAAATATTGAGTTTTTTAGAACATTCTGACGTATTTATATTTTTTGGAACATTCTGATGTATTTATTGTGTTTATTCTAGAAATAGACTGGCTTAGATTCGACTGTTGGGTTTCTAGCACAATTCTTCTATTTTGCAAATACAACGTACTTATCCATCAGATAGCAAAATGCCATATTTGCGATACATATTACACAAGAAAAAGTATGATATTCATCTTAACATCTTTTATCCTATTTTTAAGGGCTATAAGATGTTTATATATCATTCTGAAAATATTTTTAGAATCTTTGTAAAGCAGTTTTGTATCTTATTACATTGTTCTGTTCTTGGTATATTTGTTATCTGTTGGGTAAGCTATAACAATCTTACTTATTTTACCCTCCCTATATACTTTTTCTTATAGAAAAGAAGATATTCTATGATCCATTTTGAGAGTAAAGCCAAATAAAGGAGGGAACACCTGCATGTGACATTGATATTCTTTTCTTTCCGTACAAGAAAAGCTAAGCCAGATGACAGACAAACACAGGTTCGTTCTCTACGTGGGCGATTTATTTGTGTACCAAGACCTGATTTTTCTTAAGAATTCGTAAGAAGATTGCTTTGAAATCGTAGGAAGAAGAATTTTTTTGAAATTACACCCTCTGGATTTGTCAAGAGAAAGTTAGACTGTTCTGTCCATTCAATTGGTAGGAACAGGTGTGTAAAAGGCCTTTCAAATTAGTAGAGTTGACATCTGAGTAACTTATCTGTCCAGAAAATGTGAAGAAACTAGGGAATTACTGGAAGAAAAGTGACAATTAAGTAAAGTTTCTTAATAGTCCTCGTTTTTGTCAATGACATTTTCCAATTAGTGTTTAGATCTTTATTTACAATTTTCACTCAGCGTTTACTTGGAAAAGTAATTTAGCTTTATTTTAAACACAGTCTTCTCTGGAGCAATCAACAAACATAGTCTATTCTCTAAAAGCCATGCAAGCTGATAGTTTAAGCTTCTAAAATGACGATAATTGGTTGGAGAAAGGTAGAGAGAATGAGATGGGGGATGCCAGTCAAAATCTGAGAGAGTTCTACTTCACTCTTGAAGTGTAGGAGGGAGGGTTGACATTGTCCTTTTCTGTTTATCAACGAAGACCGAATTTTAACTGTACAAATGCTTTTAATCATAACATGAACTCTAATTTAATGCTCATAATGAAAAATTTCTTTCATTCTCCTCCCTAAATTATGTTCATCGCATGCAAATTGCTTTGAAGCTATTGCACAAGCCTTGACTGATAGAAAGATTGTTGAATCCTTCTCTTTAAAGGATTTGTATTTAGCTGATTTACTCAATAACAACGCATTAACCATTATCTAAGTGTTTCAATACTTACTTGGATTATTAAGGATTATTTAGCACATTCCCTTGAAAATGATAGTTATGAGGAAGCATGGGCAAAACTCATGAACCGTTACAATAAAAAAAAAAATCGTTAATAATGTGTTATTTTTTGGGGCAAAAATGCGATTTTTCATGTTAATTGGTGTAATCAAAGATTACTAGTTGACAATTCAAACAAGTTGTCAGAGGCTTAAAATACGTTGCTGAACCATATGTTTGGATCATTTACAAAAAGTTGATCCTGATACCTGTTGTTTATGGTTAGAAAAGACAGTCGACATAGATTTAGATTCTCCGTCATTTAATTATTTTATACAATTTTAAAATGGCATAGCCTCAAAGTTAAAAAAATTCAAAAATTTATTGCACAAATCATGAGGACATTAAAAGTAACTCTTATCTTATTTTTAAACATTATTTATGTAAATATTCGAGTTCTAAAATTTTAAATGTAGCCTCACGTAAGATGTTTGAGATTAAAAGAAACATTTGTTTAAATTGTTTTTCAGAAAAAAATCAACAAAGTTTTTGTACTTTCGCAATTTACATTTACATTCGCAGATCGTGACATTCTAAACACCATTCTCTTCTGCATGAAGAAAATGGGGGTTCGAACTGCTCACAAGCGCACTGAAGAGAACAACTAATATTCAAGGAAGGAGACAACGTCAAACCAGAATAAAGTGGATTAACATCAACCAGTGTTTGGTTCGACATTCGATTCTCAGACACCATTCGATGTGAAACAACTCTAAATCCTATTTAAGAAGATAAAGCTTTTACTTTGACAGCAATAGCTTCAGTCAAGGACGGTAGTAGCGAGTTTATCAGCATCCGTATTTCCTTGATTCGCATTCTGAAGCTATTTTCTTATCAGAATAATATGATAAGAGATATTTTTTAAAAATTATCCTTCAAGTAATGGAATCTCAGTGATTAATATTTCAATCACCACACCGACTTCAACTCTAGGTAGTATGCATTAGTGCATTTATTCAGAAATGTTAAATTTAATATAAAAGTATTTGTTTTAAAGTCTCTGATAACCCCCTCCCCCCTCTACCAATCTTTTCATACCATTACATCTCAACAACTTAAAACCAGGGGTCTCCAAACTTTCCAGCCTTAGGGCTATACTGTTTACTCCAGTAAGTACCAAGGGCCAAAACCGTTTTAATTTTTCTGCCATTATCTATATAATTACATAAATCTCATTAGTATTTTTACAAGTGGATAACCCGCAGTTTCATTCGCGTTAATTCAGCTTTTCCGTTCTGAGGGATTTTCAGGATAAAAATCATATGTTTGATTCAGGATATATACATTCCAAACATCGATGTACATATGTATGCGATACTCTTTTACCCCAACATAACTACCGAGGGTAACCGCGGAATGTTCACTAGTTTATAATGTTAGTGGGATTCATTTCAATTATTTGTTAGTTGTTATGCTTAAGTCAAATTTCTGCTTATTATGCTTGTCATTAAGCCTACCTAGCAAGTCAATAAAACCGAGTTATTATCATTCTGTGTTTTTTTATCCAACTTATTACAGCAACCATAAGCTATTCGCTGTCGCGGGCCGGATTTTGTCTGCGGGCCGTAGTTTGGTGACTCCTAACTTAAACTATTAACTGAGTTACATTAGTTAACAGTCATTTTTTCTAATCGAGTGAGGTTGGCTTAATAAATGGAGCAGATAAGTTCTTTTCTATTACCCTACCAGGACAATTCTTACGCGTCCTTCGATAACCTATAGCTCTAAGGATGGGTTGTGGCGAGCAACTTCAAAGCCAGATAATTAGTCTTACTCTTGCAAATCTAAATCTCTGCGCAGATGTTAGAAAATGGGAAATCGTATCAGTTCCAGTTGCTACAAACCAAGAAACAACACCAAATGAATAATTCTGTTGTTATTTCTGGGTTATTCTGGTGTTAATTCTGCGAAAACATTTTTTTAAATCAAATTATAAAATTAATTTGAAAGGCAGATTTGAAGTTAAACTTCCATCTCTCAAAACAAATTTAAAACTAAGAGAATTCGTATAACCCTGTTCTTCTTCGTTTTAAGTCAATGGAAATTTTTCAAGAAAGAAATGATAACCTATACATACCCAAGCCAACTATTATCCCTCGTCTTGACCTACTTGGTGTGTCTCTACTCACTTCATTACTACAGGCTGTTTTAAGTGATCTCGAGATGAGCATTGAAGAGGCGATATATACGTGGGCTGATTCAAAAGTAGTTCTAGCATAACTTTCTTTCCATCCAAGGCGTTAGAAAATGGCCTTCATCGCCAGTAGAACATTTAAACTCTAAAGAAAATCCAGCTAACATAGCGTCACGTGGTATCAATCTACAAAATTCAGAAAGTTGAAAATTGTGGTGGCATGTACCAAAATCTCTACAAGTTTCCAACTATGGCCACTTGAAGACCCTGTGTTGTTTCCTATTAGGATTGATTGTGAAATAAATGTAGGGAGTTTTGTTCATAGAGGTCAACCTGAAGAAAACATCAACAACCTATATTTAAACAAAACAGCACAGCACATATTACATATAAAAAGCTTTTCTTTCGCCATTTTCTTGAACACAACCGTGTCATCCATTTTCTTTTTCTCGTCTCACTGTTGCCACTGCAGCACAGAGAAACTTAACCTCTCATTACAGCTACAGTTTGATCGTGCGCGCGTCACCCTGCATCTGAACAAAACCCAAAGGTAATACCTGAACAAAGAAGCGAATCTATTTTTATCACATTCGCACACAATTAATTCTACTTTTTACATGGTATTTTTGAGAATACATGGTATTTTCCATATTTTTTATCTTTATATTGGCCTATTGTCGACGCTTTATGAAACTCGGTACTTTTATAAACTCTGTGCAGCAGTCTAGAAAGCTCTGGTGATACTGCATATTTATCTCTTCCAGAGGTCACCAAAATAAGGTCTATTTTTACTTCGTTGTGTTCAATGAATGAACCGTTTTACAAGCCAAGAAATCTTTTTCATCCCGCAGCAAGATACTCTTCATTGCATCCTTTCTTTGGCAAAAGGTATTTTACGGGCGGGGAGAGATCCAATTTACCTTTTAAACCAACGCATCCCATGCTACTGGGGAAACACAAGATTACAATGATTACATGGTATTACATGGTATTTTTATCTTTATATCTATTGTCGACGCTGTATGAAACTCGGTACTTTTATAAACTCTGTGCACTAGTCTAGAAAGCTCTAGTGATACTTCATCTTTATTTCTTCCAGTGACCACCAAAATAAGGTCTATTTTATTTCGTTGTGTTCAAGGAACCTATTTTACGGGCGAACTGAACCTTTTACAAGCCAAGAAATCTTTTTCATCCCGCACCAAGATACTCTTCATTGCATCCTTTCTTTGCAAAGGTATTTTACGGGCGGGAGAGATCCAATTTACCTTTTAAACCAAAGCATCCCATGCTACTCTGAGAAACATAAGATTACAATGATCATTCAAGAAGCCCACATTGGGAACTTACATGCCGGACAAATCCTCTTGCTCTCACATTCTTAAGCAAACTTATAACAAATTTATAAAATCCCTTAACAAACCGGTAGTGTTTTAGTGTTTTAAGTTGTTTTGTTGATTTTGCTTTTATTGCAGCACACAACATTGAGAATTCATTTTATCAATGTTGGTTGTTTATTTTGATTAGTTAGAATTATTAAGGTTTAACGATTTTGAGGTGCTGGTTGAAAAATGATTACGATTAATAAATAATTGACACCATAAAATGACCAAATTGATAATTTCTCATCCAAAAGATCGGAAGACTGCAATATTTATGTAATTGTTATGCATTAATATTATTAAAATGCTTGGAAATTATTTAACAATATCCGAATATATCAAGAACATTTCGTGTAAAAACTACTAAGTTGTCATCACTTTAAAATAAAGCTTATTGGTGGATATATACCTTTGACATCCTAATTTAAGTTCAATTCTCCATTAAATCAATAAAAAAATTGTTTATATTAATCATTTATCAATGTATTTTTATTAAATAAAGATATTAAAAAGTCAATAAATATAATGTTTAAAATGTTGGCTTTTGATATTAACATATCTGATACTAAATGAGTACAGAAGTAAAGCTTTTTATGAAGTAAATATTATTTTCATATTTTCTAGATTCGGGCTGAAGTAATCAAATAGAGAGTTTAGTGAATTTTCGAAAGATTTTGTTTGGTTTGTCGCTCTACGATCATTTGTTGCACACTTTAGGTTAATTAGTCCGCGACCTACAGTTTAACGGGGATTCTGAACCACAAACAAACATCCATGCCATCGCCAGGATTCGAACCTGAACTATCAAAGGCCAGAGCGCTAGCCATCAGGCCACAAATTTTCGAGAGATGGAAGCTAGATTCCAGATAAGAGAAATCGAACTGGAAGTTCCGATGTCTATGCAATGGTTGGGAACAATAATTTCGTACGACATAGAATACTTCCATTGGTGTCGAGAAGGACTGGAAATTCAAGATGTCATTTCTGGGATGTTTATTTCAAATTGCGGTAGCGAAATATGGAAGCAATAAAGAACCCACATGATGTAAACCTGAGTAACGTTGAATCTGTTACATATCTTCTGCTTCAGCAGCAAATAATCTCAGGACCAAGAGTCAAGCATTTTAATGGTATGTAATTATTTTTCAAATATCTTCTGACGTTTAAAATAATTATAAAGAAAATAATTTTCATTAATTGAATATCTTTTTATTTTAATTAAAAGGCTGCCTTTTTAATTTGAATATATATAAATAGACAATAATTTCAGATAAATTTAAATTCTTTTTCTGCAACTTAAATATTCTGTTGGTGTTCTAGATTATATATACAATAATTCCAGCTTTCCTGAAATGCAATTCGCAGTGAAATATTTTATCCCTAGCAACATAATATTCCTCTGTGTATACTTCAATGCTTACATTCTCCTATTTTCGATCATACTTGAAAGTAATGCATTTTTTTCTGTAAAATGCAGTGTTTTGTCTTTTTTTGCATTAGATTGCTTAAGAATATTTTTCTGGGAAAAGTCCCCATATGTTTTCTTTCCAAAAATGTTTTTCTTCATAAATATATCATTCCAATAAACATTCCAAAGCTAACGTCTTTAATCTTGGCTATGGAGTGCTGTTTCGAAATTTGGAGGTGGAATACATAATAGCAAAAATGGAGCAAAATATATTTTTGTAGATTTCTCTAGGCTGATATTTATCCTTGCAATTTTTTATCTGAGTGCTATTATCTTATTCGTATTTGAAACATAATGTTGAAATATTTTGAGAGCTATAAAGCTTTTAAAGCTAGTTTCAAAAATAAAAGCTCTGTATATAATATTTCTGAGATATTTGTTTGAATTTTATATTTAAAAAAAAAAACAAAAAAATGCAACCAAATAATTTAATGGCTTTTTTTTTGTAGATTGTACTATATTTTTATTTAAGCTACCAAAATGCATTTACTTTAACATAAAAAGAATTTGAAAAGATTAGTTATTCCATTATATTTGAATTATTGAATTCAGTTGTAATTCAATACCATTTAGATTATTACTTTTATTTATTTATAAAAAAAAGCAGTGAATATTTTTACAATTTTTATTAATCCTAAGCAAAAAAAAGTACAGTTTTTTTTATACGTTTTGAAAGAAAAATAAATAATTTAAAAAGGAATTTCGATTATTGTTTATTAAATTTGTTTTAATAAAAAATAGTTTAGTACTTATACGTTTTGAAATTAAAAAATAGAAATAAGAAAAAAATTATATCTATTTATTTTTAAAAATATTTAATTAACAATTCCGATTAATTTGTTTTGTTATCAAGTTAAAGTAATTTCATTTTTACAATAAACGTAAAATATATACATAAAAAATTAATTTATAGTAAAGGTATTTCGATTTCTGTATACTAAAGTTTATCAATAACAAATAGTTTAGCTTTAATACATTTTGACGCACACCCAAAAATAGAAATAGAAATCAAAATTATATCTATTTATTTTTAAAATCTTTAATTAACAATTCCCATTAATTTCTTTCGTTATCAAGTTAAAAGAATTTCATTATCCCAATAAACATAAAAACATACAAAAAAATGTCTTAAAGGAATTTCGATTTTTTATTATTAAATTTTTCTTCAAAAAAATAAGCTTTTATACGTTTTGAAATAAAAAAATAGAACTAGAAATCACAATTATATATATTTATTTTAAAAAATTTTAATTAACAATTTCCATTTATTTGTCTCGTTATCACGTTCATGGAATTTCATTCCTATAATAAACATTAAAAATATGCAGAATTATGAATTTTGTCAATGTATTAAGAAATTTATATGTATTGGATCCATCATTTGAAAGCAATATGTCTTTGGCTTTTATGCATTATACATATTGTCAAAATTACCCAATATTATATACCCAATATACAGAATTCATCATCCATTATATTAAACCAAATATTATCATATCTATGTTATATAGATCAAGCTGTCTGCGATTAAATGAGAATGGTAATTTATTCATAAATGTATGTTAACATGGCTTTGCTAACCAATAATTCATGTTATAGCGACATCGGAAAGGGATATTTTATAAAAGGATAAAAATTAAGGATGTTATATAGGATATATTCAGAAACCAAACCGTCTTGTCAGCTGTTTGTGATATCAAAGACCGTTGCGAACTTTGAATTCTCCTGTTTCAGTTATAGGCTTTGGGTTCGAATTCTGGCAGTGGCACGGATGCTTGTTAGTGGTTCAGAATCCACGTTAAATTGTAGGTCTTGGTCTAATTAGCCCAAAGTGTGAGTAAAAAGACCATAAACCGACAAAACAAACCAAACAAAATTTTTATAGTTTTTGCGATGATGTAGATGAAGTTGGACAGTCACATTTTTGAAAGAACAGCCGCAAAGGTCACATTTGGGGTGTTCATTCCTTGCTACCCTGGAGATCAAGGGAAAAACATTTAATCCTAAAGATTTTTTTTGTACCCATCTCAGGAATAGACATAAAATATTTCGGTTTTGGGTTGTTTATCGAATTTCAAATTAAACATCATCTTTCAGAAACCATAGTGCCTTATCCACCACACAACTCTAACCCAAATTACTAAATGAGATGAGCTATTTTGATAAGCTGTTAAGTAATTAAGGTAATCAACAGCTGAAGCAATTCAAATGGCATTAAAACGAGTAAAAGGAAAATTTTTTACAATAATAGCTGATTTGTTGTTTTCAACAAATGCCGGTCAGCGCTAATGTCAGTGTCTTGTCTTGTGAAAGTGCGAATGAGAATGATTTCCAAATAGCAAGATATCATTTTTTTTCAATAGCATTTGCAAGAAGCGTCAAATGGTAACTCACCCAGCTTAATTTTGCACAGGGATTTTCAAACAAAAAGTTACTGTAAGTCCCGGTCTAATTAGCCTGAAGTGTGCAAAAAAATGACAATAGAACGGCAAACCAAACCAAGCAAAAACCTTTCTCAGTTATAACAAACCGTGTTTATTTATATATTTCAATTCATTTATAAACTTTAAAAAACTAGTTAATAATACGTGACCACTTGGCATTTATTAAATCCAACCAAACACGTATTACATAACACATGTAAAGAAATAATTTCCTTGAAGAACGGTGAGAACATTCGTAACTTTATGAAATTTTTACCATTCAGATACAATTGCAAAGCAGGTACATGGTTGAAGCGACCTTTTCTTTATATCTTTGTATGGAACGCTTAAATAAAGACACGTTTTCACAATTTATATGTAAAATACACACATGATTTGTATGTAAAAATACACACATGGATGACATCTAGAGGCTAGTATTCCCATTCTTAATCTAACTTTTCGGCCCTACAAATGTATAGTGTCCATAGTCATAATAGAAACCGAAGCTTTTGTATTGGGTTGTTGTATTTTGAATCGCAATGTCTTAATTTGGAAAACCCGATCATGCTAATCACCAAGGTCTAAAACAGCTCTTGTCTTGTTTAATGTTTGTTCTTTTTTAATGTTTAAAGAACAAATTAATAATGTGTGACCACTTAGCCTTTATTTACATATATTAAATCTAACCAAACAGGTGTTACACAACACATTGAAGACTTTATTCTTCAACTTTATCAAATTTTACCATTGAAATACAATTGCAAAGCAGGTACATGGTTAAAGCGAGCCTTTTTCTTTACATCTCTGTATGGAACGCGGAAATAAAGACGCGTTTTCACAATTTATCGGTACATTAACAGCTTTCATATATCGGATGCAAACTTGACTTTTATTGGACTATAAAGTTCCCCAATGCCATATCGAAACGATACTGCGCTAACAAGCTAATGCCCACTCTCTATAAAGAGGTGCAAGAAGAACAACGCAGAACCAGACACTCGGAATGTCTGTGCAATAAATGAGTTATGAGCTTGTGAGGGTTTTCGCCTCGCCGAGGAGCATGGGGAGAAATTATTTCGCTCTCATCGACTTTCGTTAGCTTGCTTTTTTCTTTTTCTTTATTCGCTGCAGTTTTCTCGTTCTTATTGTCCGTATTTTCGCTTTCTTTATGTGTGGAGGTAAAAAAGAACCGAAGATGATAAAGAGAACTCGAGAGAGCTCGGTTTGGATAACCCAGATCTGTTTTAGATCTTGGTGAATAGCATGGGATGGGGTTTCCTAAATTAAGAAATTGAGATTCAAAATATTGCAACTCAATCCAAACAAAACACTTCGATTGCTATGCGGGATATAGGCACGATACATTTGTAGGCCGGATCTTTCTGATGGTACTTCCAAATGTCATCCATGTACGTATTCTTACAAAAGATTTTACTGGTAAAATGTGGATCCATTGTAAGTCATGTTTGTATCCGTTTAAACGAGAATGGTAATTTATTTATAAATGCCTGTTAATAATAGTTCATGCTATAGAGACATCGGAAAGGACAATGAGATTTTATAAAAGGATAAATTTAAAGATTTTATAAAGGATACATCCAGAAACCAAAAGGTCTTGTCAGATGTTTCTGATATCAAAGACCATTGTAAACTTTGAAATCTCTTTTTCAGTTATAACAAGCAGTGTGTATTTATATTTTTCAATTCATTTAGAAACTTTAAAAACTAGTTGATAATGCGTGGCCACTTGGCATTTATTAAATCTAACCAAACATGTGTTACACACACATTTAAAGAAATCATTTCTTTGCAGAACTGTGAGAGCATTCATAACTTTATCAAATGTTACCATTCAAATACAATTGCAAAGCAGGTACATGGTTAAAGCGAGCCTTTTTCCTTTGTATCTTTGCATGGAACGCGGAAATAAAGACGCGTTTTCACAATTTATCGGTACATTAACAGCTTTCATATATCGGATGCAAACATGACTTTTATTGGACTATAAAGTTCCCCAATGCCATATCGAAACGATACCGCGCTAACAAGCTAATGCCCACTCTCTATAAAGATGTGCAAGAAGAACAACGCAGAACCAGACACTCGGAATGTCTGTGCAATAAATGAGTTATGAGCTGGTGGGTGTTTTCGCTTCGCCGAGGAGCATGGGGAGAAATTTTTCGCTTTCATCGACTTTCGTTGGCTTTTTTTTTTTTTTTTCTCGCTGCAGTTTTCTCGTTCTTATTGTCCGTATTTTCCTTTTCTTTATGTGTGGAGGTAAAAAAGCAGAAGACGACTCGAGAGATCTCGGTTTGGAAAACTCAAACAAGGCGAGATCTGCTTTATACCTTAGTGAATAACAAGATGGGGTTTTCCAAATTAAGAAATTGAGATTCAAAATACGGCAACACAATCAATTATTGTCCATATTTTCGTTTTCTTTATGTGTGTAGGTGAAAACCCAGATTCGTGACTCGGTTTAGTAAACCCAGACCTGTTTTAGATCTTGGTAAATGGCACGAGGGTGTTTTCCAAATTAAGAAATTGAGATTCAAAATACAACACAATCCGAACAAAAAACTTCGATTGCCATGCGAGATATAGACACGATACATTAGTAGGCCGGATCTTTCTGATGGTACTTCCAAATGTCATCCATGTGCTTATTCTTACAAAATATTTTACTGGTAAAATGTGGATCCATTGTAATGTCATGTTTGTATCCGATTAAACGAGAATGATAATTTATTTATAAATTCCTGTTAACATGGTTTGCCAACCAATAGTTCATATTATAGCGACATCGGAAAGGACAATGAGATTTTATAAAAGGATAAATTTAAAGATTTTATAAAGGATACATCCAGAAACCAAAAGGTCTTGTCAGATGTTTCTGATATCAAAGACCATTGCAAACTTTGAAATCTCATTTTTCAGTTATAACAAACAGTGTGTATTTATATTTTTCAATTCATTTAGAAACTTTAAAAACTAGTTGATAATGCGTGGCCACTTGGCATTTATTAAATTTAACCAAATATGTGTTACACACACATTTAAAGAAATCATTTCCTTGAAGAACTGGGAGAACATTCATAACTTTATCAAATTTCTACCATTCGAATACAATCGCAAAGTAGGTACATGGTTAAAGTGAATTTTTTTTTCTTTATATCTTTGTATGGAACGCGGAAATAAAGACGCGTTTTCACAATTTATTGGTACATTAACAGCTTTCATATATCGGATGCAAACATGACTTTTATTGGACTATAAAGTTCCCCAATGCCATATCGAAACGAGCCTTGGAGATACTGCGCTAACAAGCTAATGCCCATTCTATAAAGATGTGCAAGAACAACGCAGAACCAGACACTCGGAATGTCTGTGCAATAAATGAGTTATGAGCTCGTGGGTGTTTTCGCTCTGCCGAGGAGCATGGGGAGAAATTATTTCACTCACGACGACTTTCGTTAGGCTTTTTCTTTTTCTTTACTAGCAGCAGTTTTTCTCGTTCTTATTGTCCGTATTTTCGCTTTCTTTATGTGTGGAGGTAAAAAAGAACCGAAGATGATTAAGAGGACTCGAGAGAGCTCGGTTTGGATAAACCAGATCTGTTTTAGATCTTGGTGAATAGCATGGGATAGGGTTTCCTAAATTAAGAAATTGAGATTCAAAATATGACAACACAATCCAAATCGAAAGCTTCAGTTTCTATGTGGGATATGGACATGGTACATTTGTAGGCCGGAATGTCTTTCCGATTGGATAGAGAAAGGGATAATAATCTCAGATGCCATTCATGTGCATATTTATACAAAACATTATACTCGTAAAATGTTTAGGCAATGTAACATAATTTCTTGTTACACTCTGGGCAACGTTGAATTTGCTGCATAATTGCCATTGTAATGGCAAATGATAGGGTTTCGAAATTAAGAAATTGTGATTCAAAATACGACATCACAATCCAAATCGAAAGCTTAGATTTCTATGCGGGATATGGACACGATATATTTGTAGGTTGGAAAATCTTTCCGATTTTATAAATGAAGAAGACACTAACCTTTAAAAAGTCATCCACGTGCGTATTCGTACAAAAAATTACGCTGGTAAAATGTGGATGCAATGTAACAGGTTTTCTTGGTGCACTCTGGGCAACGATGAATTTGCTGCATAATTGCCATTGTCGCGACAAATGACCTCATATACAGCATAGGGAAAGAATGCCTTTATTCCACTAACAAGAGAAAAACTTTTGAAGCAAATTGCGAGACATAATTGCGTTTTATTATCATAATGGCAAAACCATTGCTAAATTTTAAATCATATCCATTATTGAATGTTTATTTAACTGATCACCCAAATCCTGACTATATATACCTCTCCTTGTTAAAAATGAAGAGACTAAACACTAGATTATACACACAACAATATAATATGCTTAGCATTTATTTTTGAAGTGTGTTGTAGGCGAAGCTGAACTCTTGTATACGGTATTTCCGTGGTCCTGTATTAGAGTCTGGTACATTTCGTGACTTTAGAATAATATAAAGACAAATATTGTTTTTAGGATATAAGAACGTATTAGAATATCTTAAAATATATCAATAAAACATAAAATCTGCAAGTAATATCCAGATCTTTTTGCAGACCACCAAAAATTTCTTGTGGGTTGTGCGTTATAGAACCTCCAGGACCATGGACCCAGTAAGACTTTTGATCATTTTATACAAGGACTAGTGGACCAATGTTAATTAACTAGTGGTCCAGTGTTGTTCTTAGTAAATCCATAATTAAAAATGAACAGCCATAAGTGTTTAAAATCCTCCATCCACCACTTCAAGTCCAATTGCAAGTTCAGCCTATGGATTTAACATTTCCGTACCAGAATACTTATGAACAAAAACCAAATCAAGTTTTTGTGCATTACGAAATTGTTATGAGTACTATTCTATAAATAAATGAATCCTAGTCATAGTATTATATTTAAATGAAATATAGTTTGAATTAAGAATTAATTATGTTGAACCGACCTGGTGAATGAGATGCTGCGTTTCAGAACTTAAGATTTTGGATTCGAAACTTGACAAACAAAATCTAAATACTGAAGTTTATATTTCTATGGCGGTGAGGGATGCGAGAAATCCGTCTGTGAAATCTTCTTCCTCCAGGTTTGAGATAAAGGGATAAGAGTGTAAATTATTACCCCTGGGGATATATTTCAAAATCGTGGTGAAACAATTCAGTTACAATGTAGTAGACTCCTGTTTCCTACTAAGAATGATGGCAGTAAAAATTCTGCCACTCTAGGGAAAATAATCATGAAATAACTCTAAAAGATATTAAGGATTTATATACAGGATACTCTTAAAGATGTCTGGAAGAAATTTGAAGTCAGAAACAGAAATCAATAGATCTTGTAATGAAATGTGTGGGCGGAATGACGCATTTAAGTTACTAGCGCGTAAGAAAAATATAAATGAAAGGTAAGTGAAAAAGACTGACAAAAAATGGTTTATGGTTAAATCTTTTACAATAAGTGCTTAAAAAAGTGTCCATGAACAATAAATCAAGATTCGGAATGGCAGAGGCATTAGCCAAAATGTCAGACATGTCAAATTTCTAAGCCAATTGAATTCAATTCCAAAATTCGAATGGAATTCAATTACAAAGCCAAATTTAAGCCAAATTTGACATGCATGGATTTCTTGTGTGGACACATTAAGACTGTGGATCCAAGAAAGTCCCACTAAGTCCAATGAAATTCTAGTGGCCAGATATATAGTCAATTGCTAATGGAAATGTGCATGACATGCACATCTATTGAGAAATTTTGAATTGCTGTTCATGGTTACTTTATCTAGCACTTATTGTAAAAAACTTTATTCATTAAAATGTTAGTTTCTTTTGACTTTTTGTTGTTTCTTATTTCATTTGGTCGACAGCTGCATCCAGACCAAGTCCATGGATCAGTGTGACTCCTCCGAGTCAAGATAAAGGGTAAAAAAATGCAGTTTCTTTTTGTCCTTGACCATGCGGCACAAAGACATTGGGCACCTAAGGGAGAAGTCTGACTTTACCCCCACTCGGTCATACCAGGGAGTACCCCTTTTAATCACTTTTACGATATGGATGTGCTGCAGTGGGGCTATTCTAACCCGGACCCACAAGGGATCTTTTTGATTTTACCTTCCTTTATCACTTACCTTTTATTTATGTCTTTCTTATGTGATACCATTTGAAAGTACCATTTCCAAATACACATTCTATTTCAAAATCTGCTTATTTAGATCCCCTCTATCAGATTTTGCATATTTTTAATATGTTAATTTTTTTTTTTTTATGTATAATATTTTAACACTGGGCGTACATCTGAATAAAACACATTTGATTCTGACTATATAGCCTTCAATCTTTATATATTGCGTTAAAAGAATCCATTGGTTTATCATTATTATAGGAAAGTGTGACAATAACTTAAATTTTAATTGTTGAAATTTTAAGATTTAAAAGAAATAGCAATTTTCATGAAAGTGGTGACAGTTTTTGAGACGAAAGAAGTGCAAAAACACTAGAAATTTTATAAACATAATAAAGACTCTTTTCTGTATTTGGAAGATCTAAAATTGGAGTTTCAGAAGGATGTAGAAAAGTGTCAAGGGGATGTCAAAATGTGATGGATTTGATTCAGAGGAAGAGATTCTATTTATTTCATTTCATCCTTAAAAGTTCTCAAGTAAGTGTTTTTAGAAAGTTATTGTAATAACAAGAATTTTTTTTTTTTTTTGCTATCATGCATTATAGTACCAGAGTTTTAATGGTAAAAAAAAGTTAATGTTTTCGGAAGGGAATTTTGACTTGAGATCATTAGCCACTTTAACGGCAGTTATGTAGTAGGTTTAGCGTTATTTGGGTTAAACCATGGGATTTTTTTACACTGCTCTCATGTTTTGCATGTGCAGTTTTAAATGACCCAGCGATGTTATCTGGAAATTCGACCATCCACCTCTCTTTACCGCACCCTAAGGAAAGATCTAGTCTAAAAAGTCTCTCTGTAGTGTGCAGTTTGGGCAACTAAGTTGTAAATGGTATGTGGTTGAGTTGAGATACTTGAGGTACTGGTTGGAGAATTCACAGCTTTATTGACACACGCTCAAACACCACACACATACAATTAGAGAGATATAATATTTAATAAATTTAAAGACATATAATTATAGATTTGTGGAGGTGCTCCATTCAAATATGCGCAGGATGCGCGACATATACTTTCTCTCCGGGTGTAAGTCTGTAGACAAATTAATACGCAGGGTTGTATTAATTGTATTTCTTTCGGAACGAGAGACTATAAACTACCATTCTCCTACTGACCATTTTTCCTTAACGGGGAAATGGGGCGATCTTGCCAGTGTATAGGAGGAAGCGCGGTTACATTTCTACATATTTATCGCACCCATCGTCGACATAGACTCATATTGAAGTTTTCGTTTGGGTTTTGTATTTCGATTTTCAAAGCTGCTCCCCAAATACCGAAATAGAACGCCCTCCCTGTATGGGAGGGCGTTCTAGTCCCCTAAAGATTGATTATTCAAATGATTTCTTTGTCAAAAACTAATTCAAAAATAAATTATTGAAAAAAAAAGTCTTAGCATGAAGCCTTATCTTAGGCTGTTAAAACACAATTGGGAGATTTATATTTATATTGCTTTAGGGTTATATTTAAATATCAGGGGGCCTGAATGGCCGAGTGGCTAGCGCTTTGGCACTCGGTACCATAGGTTTTCGGGTTCCGGCGGTGCCATGGATGCTTGCAGTGGTTCGGAATCCACTTTAAACCGTGGGTCGTGGTCCTAGCAGGATCGTAGAGTGTTGCGGAGGCATTGTTTCTCCGCGTCCGTATCTTCAAGTTACACGCGCCCCTGGGTAATGCAAAGTGAGTAACGTCTGTGCAGCGCTTGCCTTAAGGCATCCAAGACCAAGCTGTCTAAGTGTTTGCCAGCTGCATTGGAACAAAAAAAAAAAAAAATATCATAATGACTTATTTGAGTATGTCTGTTAAAAAGATGATGTTTTCATCTAAAAAAGATGGTGTCTCTAAAGAGGCTTGAATTAAATTGATATATAGGCTCGTAAGTATTTTTAAAATTAACGTTATACTATCTGAAAAAGAATTTTATATCTTTTCAGAACATTAACTACAAAATCCTCAATACTGAAGATAAAAATTTCTTATATTTTGGCACTTATGTAATGAGATTGCTTGAAAATGTAATATTAAGCCATTGGATCACTATTCTAAAAAGTGAAATCAATATTCACCCTGATTTCGCAACATTGGAATAAAAATGTTCAAGGCGAATTCATTGCATATGGGTAAAACAAGTAAAGAATCAGTATGTCTATCATAATTCGTAATTTACTTTTAATTTTCAACAACTTTTGTAATTTAACCTTCAGCAGATTTTTTTCTTTAATTTAACTTTCAACAGCTTTATTTAATGTTCAACAACTTTTGTAATTTAACGGTTCAATAGCTTTTGTAATTTAACCGTTCAATAGCTTTTGTAATTTTAGCCTTCAACAGCTTTTGAATTTACCTTTCAACAGCTTTAGTAATTTATTGTTCAACAACTTTTTATTTAACCTTCAACAGCTTTTGTAAATGTTCAACAGCTTTTTTGGAATTTAACGTTCGACAACATTTGTAATTTAATACTTGTACTTAATATTGTACTCGACAACATTTGTAATTTAACCTTTAACGTTCAATAGCTTTTGTAATTTAACCTTAACTTTCAACATTATTTGCAACTATCTTGTCTTCAGCAGTTATATCTGTGAAAAAGTTTCGTTTATTTATTATACATGCGAACATTATGTTGTCTTATAATTTAATCCGGAATTTAGCCCAAAATATAAATGTTTCAATAAAAGGAGAGTTAAAATTGTGATTTTTAAAGCATCAATGTCTCCACCAGCAATAAAAAAAATTCATTTCAAAATCCTTTATTTAAACTAAACATTAACTTGCCACGTGACTTACAATTACATGACTATCAAAATGTATCTAAAACATATGTTGCTGGCACTTAACAATACGTCAGTGTGAAGTCACGTGGTTTGCATTTCATTTTGAATTGACTCTTTAGCGCAACATCGAAATTTTACTGTTTCGACAACATTTTCTAGTGACATATTCAAATCCTAGAAGATAATCTAATTGAGAATTAAAAAATAATCTTATATACTTTGTCCTTGAAAGTGTCTGATTTTTTTGTAGGAAAACTGCTAAAAAAATGAAATATTAATGATTTAGTAAAACCGATTTTTTAATAAAATCGTAGAATTTAAAAAAAATTGCATTTAATATTGTGACTTAAATAATGTTACTTTTTGTCAAAAATCGCATTTAATAAATGCGACTTTTATTTCAGGACAAATTATGTTTTTATAAAGTTAATTAACGCGACCTGATGGCCAATTGTCTAGCTCTCTTGCCTTTGGTACCACAGGCGTCAGGTTCAAATTCTGGTGGCTTCATGGGTGTTTGTGAGTGGTTCGGAACCCACGTTAAACTGTAGGTCCCTGTCTAATTAGCCCTCGTTTGCACAAAATGACCGTAGAGTGACAAACCAAACCATTTAATTAACATTATAAAAATATATTAAATATTAAAAAAATAAATAGAATATAATTAATATATATATTATTAAATTATAATAAATATGAAATAAGTTAAATACGAAATTTTTAAATATATATAGCAATTTTTATTAAATAATTTATTAAATATATTATAATAAATATACTATATTATATTCCGTGGATTAAATAAATAAGATAAAATTAATTTAGTAAATGATTTGTTTTTCTTCATCATTGAATAGTTGTTGATATAAAATCATTAAAACGTAAACCAATTTAAATTAACTTTAGCAAAAGTTCCCTTCAAAATACACCGAAAGGTTAGTCCCCCCAAGAGTAAATAAGTATCCACGTGTGTTCCATTACACACCCAATAGACATCAGACGATGTTCCAATTCCGGCCTTGTTATGTTGTAGAATGTTAGATCTAATGAAAAGGAAGACATTGCAGCAGTTCTCTTCTTCTCAATTCATTTGAGAAGTTATTTTTTATCGCCCCCGTGTACAGCCTTCTCTGATATATTTTTTATCTTTCGTACACAATCTTCTTAATTAAGTCCGGGGGAAAAGAAGAATCGTATGAGTCAACAGCAGAAAAACAAAATTGGTAAGTCAATCGAATCGTCACTTTCAATAACACTGTGTCTAAATTAATGGTCTCCAAAGTGATCGATTTGATAGTGTTTAGGGTTCCATTCGGGAACAGAGCTTTATTGGAAATCGATAGGAGATAACGAGACGTTCCTTGTACGGTTAATATGCAATTGGGAGGACTTGAAAGTGAGTCCTTTTTTAATGATAACAGGTTTAAGAGAGATTCGTGGAAATATGAAAAAAAGGAAACTGTATCAAGTTGTAAAAAAGTTTAGTCTGTATTTGCGATTAAAATAAACCTAAAATCTTATCCAAAAATATGTCATACTTAAATATAGATTCTAGATCTAAACCTAGATCTATACGGAAAAACATTAAATCTAGATTCTTCTTAATCTGTCAGGTTCGAATCCTGGTTGTGGCATGGATTTTGTGAGTGGTTCGGAATCCTCGTTAAATTGTAGATCCCGGTCTAGTTAGTCTAAAGTGTGTAGAAAATGACCGTTGCGCAACAAATCAAATCATCTTAATTTCTCTTGAAGAACTGCAAGGTAGTTCTGAAAGATGGTGATCTGTTGGAGCAAGGTCCAGAGAATTAGAGTGAATCATTGTTTCCCAAATTCTTCTAGGAAACTCTCAGTCTCTAGTGGGTTGGGCATTTTCATGCTGCAGGAGCCCCTTCCTTTTCTGTGGATCAACGAAGGCTGTTTTTCCTGAAAAAAATGTCCACCAGCGTCTTCGCTGCTGACAGTGATTTTTAGCTGTGTCATTTGATTGTCACCTAACAGTCCATAATGATTAATTCCTTTCACATTCCACGCAACGCTCATAAGAGTCTTCTTTGATTATGTATTTCCAGAATTATGTCATTGTCTTTTGAACTTAGCATTATTATATAGGATCCACTTATTATTTATCATAGATAGAAAGAAGTTTAATCCATGTTGTCTTCCTTCAAAAAATAAACAGAAAACGGATTTAATATTTTTTATAGAATATTTATCTCTTCTATCAAATACGTCAAGCGAAAAAAAGGACATATTTGTTTTATTAATTATTAAGTTTATAATGAAAGTTGTCGTTAAAGTGACATTAAAAATACTCATCTGACATTAAACCAATATGATGATATGTACTATATTAAGAGTGCAATAAAGCATGTAACAATAAAATAAACGAAATAAAAACATAAAAATTTTTCTTGTTTGTTCTATTATAATTATAGAATAGTAAAACAAGCGGAAATGAAAAGCAGAAAAAATCTTTGGAGGTATCTGCAGTCAAGGCATTTTGACAATCACTTTTCTTAACCATTATCCACTTAATAAATTGATAAGCAATCCTCACTTGTAACCAAATGGTAGCGAATACTAGCTCGCAAGAAAAATGCTTGATTTTGTTGTTTACACGCACTACAATTACTACGAGTAATAAGTAATCAACAATTTAATAGACCTGATGTTGATTAAAATAGAGATTAGATATTTTGTGGATGTCCATAGAGATTTAGAATTCTTGAAAGATCCTCCTATAAATGCCTAGTTTCCAGAAGGGCTTACTCCATCTTCATTCTGATTTCTATATTATTATAGGCCTCCATGAAGCATCAAGGATCAGCTACAATTGCTGTTATGCGCAGTTTTGTATAAAATAAATTCTGCTTGTAAAAATTTGAGTCCAATATAAATAAACACATACTTATAATTATCAAAATGTTCTACTGTATCTGTCCCGTAATAATAGCAGCAAGGTGAATGCAGCTTAAGTCATGTTACAGCTCAAAAATTGCGATGCCTTCAATCAAGATCACTCAGAAGGACACACCTTTTGAATTTTTAAGTTAACCTAATTTTTGAGAATTATAACTTATTTTTCCTAATTATATCCGATGATAGAAATCAAATGTTTTACATCAGTTAAATAACAATCCGATGTAAGAAGAAAAATAAGAGAGTTTTGAAACAAAATTTAATTGCGATTGTCCAGTTCTTGATTTATCATACACTGAAGTGACAAAAGTCATGGGATACCTCTTAATATCGTGTCGGCCCTCCTTTAGTGCAGCAACTCGACGTGGCATGGACTCAAGTCGTTGGAAGTCTTCTGCAGGAATATTGAGCCAGGCTGTCTCGATAGACGTCCTGAAAGCGTTGATGGTGCAGGATTTTTGGGCACGAATAGACCTCTCGATGATGTCCCATAAATGCTCGATGGGATTCATGTCGGGTGATCTAGGTGGCCAGATCATTCGTTGGAATTGTCCAGAATGTTCTTCAAACAAATCGCGAACAGTTGTGGCCCGGTGACATGGCGCATTGTCATCCATAAAAATCCCCATCGTTGTTTGGGTACATGAAGTCCATGAATGGCTGCAAGTGATCTCCAAGTAGCTGAACATAAGCATTTCCAGTCAATGTTCGGTCCAGTCGCACCAGAGGACCATGTCATGAAAAAACAGCCTACACCATTACGGAGCCACCACCAGCTTGAACAGTGCCTTGCTGACAGTTTGGGTCCATGGCTTCGTGGGGTCTGCGCCACACTCGAACCCTACCATCAGCTCTTACCAACTGAAATCGTGACTCATCGGACCAGGCCACGGTTTTCCATTCATCTAGGGAACAACCGATATGCTCCCGTGCCCACGAGAGTCGCTGCAAGCGATGTCGTTCTGTCAGTAAACTCAAGAGTCGGTCTTCTGCTGGAATAGCCCAAGAAAGCCAAATTTCTCCGCACAGTTCTAACAGACAAGTCCCTTGTAAGTCCCACATTGATTTCTGCGGTTATTTGACGCAGTGTTGCTTGTCTGGTAGAATTTACGACTCTTTGCAGACGTCGCCGTCTCGGTCGTTAAGTGCAGGAAGTCGACCACTGCGCTGTCCATGGTGGGATGTTATGCCTGAATTGTCATACTCTCGGCACACTCTTCAGTGGATCTGGGAATGTTGAATTCCTAACGATTTCCGAAAGGGCATGACCCATGCGTCTAGCTCCAACTAACATTTCGCGTTCAAAGTCTGTTAATTCCCGTCGTGCGGTCATCATCACGTCAAAACCTCTTCACATGAATAACTTGAACAGAAAGAAAGCTCTGCGAAAGACTGCGCATTTATACCTGTTCTACGCGATGCTACTGCCATCTGAAAATTTGTATATTGCTATCCCATGACTTTTGTCACTTCACTGTATTATAGATATACTAAAAAATAGATATATTTTGCTAAAAAATGGAAATTAAGGATATAAACATTAGATACACTCAAAAAGTCGCTCCAAAGTCGGAGATTTTCAGAGTTCTCAAGTTCTACACCTGATTGATTTCTACGCGATCTACTGCCTTCTGAAAATTTGCATATTGCTATCCCATGACTTTTGTCACTTCAGTGTAAAAGTAGAACTTCTTTAAGTCGAACTTCAAGTTAGACGCCAAATAATTCGACTTATAGAGTTTTCGACTTATGCGGATTTTGTAAGGAAATATTCGACTTGTAGAGGTCTAGATTCTCTCTAACTTATTTTGTGTTAGAGAGGTAAAATAGATAATAATTCAAGTTACAGAGGTAATAAACATGTTTATTTGCAACTTAAAAGTTATATTATGTACTACAATAAAAAATCAAAATAATTCGAAGCAATCGAATTATATATTAAAAAAGTCAACTATTTATTTATTTGCTTTAGACAATTCGATAGTTCTCTATCTATCGCTAGAGTTCAAATGAAATCAATAGCAATAATAAGAATATTTCATAGAATTGGTTATTCTATTTACTGTATACTCACTACATTGTTTTCTAAGAAACAATGACGTTCACTGTCGGCAAATACTTAAAGTCGGTAATTTATTTTCTTCGAACTATAAAGGTAATTAGTTTCAAATGATCGAGTTGTAAAAGTTGTAAAAATGGTTGTAAAATCGAATATTGCTAATGTACGAGATAGAGGTCCAATTTTTTTTTTTTTTCGAGTTACGGAGGGAAAATATATACCAAAATTTCCTGTGGGGATTGACTCATTATTTCGACATATAGAGGGTTGAAATTTCTAGTAATGGAGGTTTTGGGGTTCGAAGGGAAAGGAACAAAAATTTTTTCGAGTTGTGGAGGTTTTGGATTTATCGAGGTTCGACTTAAAGAGGTTCTACTATAGTAAGAAAAAAACGAAAAGTGCAGAAAGGAGCAGTGATGCTGCAAAACAATTAAGTGCAACATAAGGTGAATCTTATTTGATGAAAAAATAATACTGTGGACGGAAATGCAAAGATTCTAGTCAAAGTCTTTTTAAAACCTAAAAGGTCTCTCGCTGTCTCACGAGATGTTGTATCTCTTCTGCTAAAAGGAACATCTTTTAGCAGAAGTGGCACCTTTTAAAACCAGCAGCTGATGCCGATAAAGTTCCTTAAATTTTTATTATTCCGAATTTTGAAAAAAATGAGAATCCATCATGGAACCATTTCTTACAAAAAAGAATAAAAAAGATCGCATAGAATTTTGTCTGTAAAAAGTACTTCCTGACGGAAAGTTTATGAAACGAAAGTTATCTGAACTCCCAAAATAAAAATGAGCAGTATTATTTATAATTTATTGTTTAATTTAATCTATTTTTTTGATAATAAATGTTTATTTCTGTATTCTTTTGCTACTATGATTAGGAGACCAATGGAGTAATATTTATTAACTATTTAAAATTAACTGTAGTACGGTGTAAAATAGAAACATTTCAGTTAAAAATCTTTTTGATGAACGACTTTTTAAAAGAAATATAAGTATCGCATTAAGAAACGATAAGCTGTACTATTTATACAATCCTTTTAGTACACTGCGAGAGTTGTTATTATTTTATTTTCTCCATTTTTGGGATTTTTTTATCAAGGGTTTTTATTCGAAATGTTCATTTTATTCTATCCATTTTTTTATAAGCTCAAATTAGAGTTTCATAGAAAGATTCACATTTTAATTTTGATATTAAAAGTTAGACAAATTGAAAATGCATCAATTTTTATTTTTAATTAATTAAATAAATGGTTTGTAAAATCAATTTAATACCTTGTAATAGGATTCAAAGTAATAATGTGAGAAGAAAACTAATGTTGGAGTTATTTAGAACCTTTACTGACAAACAAATAATTGATTAAATTTTTTTTTATATATCAATTCAAAAACCTGGAAATTTATTTTTAAATGAATTAAAATATCTATAGTAAGCATTTGATCTCTAAACCAAATATAAAACACAAGATCTCTATATTTATTGATCTGTATTTATTTATTTATTCTTTTTTTTTTTCAAATTCTTTAAATTCTTGAATCTTTTTACTGTAAAAATGAAAATTAAATCTTGCAGTAAAATTTTATTTTACTCTATTTATTTAATGTCAAAAAAATTTAATCAGCAAATAATAATTAAATAACTTTAAAACTAATTAATTTTGTTCTATATATTATAGATTTTATTACAATTCTTTATCTTCTACAGATATTATTTATTATCCTAATTTATTTAATTATTATTTGTTGATCAAATTCATTTTGCCATTAAATGAACAAAGTAAATAAAATTTTACTGCAAGATTTTTTTTTTTGTGTAAAAAAACAGATCACTGTTTAGAAATTCAATGAAAATGCTTCGTTGATATTTTCAATGCAATTTACTATTACATAAAAGAAAAAAGTAACGCTGTAAAATGAGGTTGAAGGTATTGTTACGGTCCTTTATGTAATTGAATGAAACAGAATCTCCTACCGATCTTCTTAGGGAAGGAATGAAGACCGTATCTTCTTCTCTCACGTGGCAGTTTAGATAGGTCACGTGAGGGTTTAATCTTCCCCACCACGTGACATAAATGATCAAGCGGAAGTACCGATCTAGAAAATAGAGACTTTCGGTTTTTTTATATATAAGGGGAAGGTTCCTATTGTCAATTTAATATCCGTTTTGCTCATAAAACTAATTCGGTTTACAGTTAATTTCAAATATATGTTTTTATTTTATTTAATACAGTATTAATTATTGACCTACATAAAAATATCTTATATTTACGAAAGAGAAATTAGTAATTATTTAAAAATAGTTATAAATTATTATGAAAGAATTGAAATGAAATGGAGTGATTTAATATTTTTAAGAGATTCAAAAACAAATGTTTGCAAACATCTCTTGTCATTTTTAAATATTTTAAAAAATTTTTTTCAAATAAATATTTTAAAAATATTTATTTATTTATTAATATAAAATATTAGAAGAGAAATGGAGCAAATACAGATTCACAAGAAATTCAAAAACAGATGTTTGTAAATATCTTTTTCATTTTTTTAAAAAATATCTAAAATATTTTTAAAAATATTTATTCATTTATTAATATAAAAAATTAGAAGAGAAATGGAGCAAATACAGATTCTTAAGAGATTCAAAAACAGATGTTTACAAATATTTTTTTTTTTTCATTTTTTTTTTTAAATATTTCAAATATTTTTTTCAAATAAATATTTAAGAAATATTTATTTATTTATTAATATAACAGATTAGAAGAGAAATGAAGTAAATTCAGATTTTTAAGAAATTCAAAAACAGATGTTTGTAAATATCATTTTTCATTTTTTAAAAAATATTTCAAATAAATATTTAAAAAAATATTTATTTATTTATTAATATAAAAATTAGAAGAGAAATGGAGCAAATTCAGATTTTTAAGAAATTCAAAAACAGATGTTTGTAAATATTTTTTTTCTCCTTTTTTTAAAATCAAAATATATTTCAAAAAAATATTTAAAAAATTTATTTATTTATATATTAATACCAAAAATTTGAAGAGAAATGGAGCAATTTCAGATTTTTAAGAAATTCAAAAACAGACGTTTACAAACATTTTTCTTGTCACCATTTATTTATTTGGAAAAAAATATTTTTTTTGCAAATAAACGTCTTTTTTGAATTTCTTAAATATTTAGAATTTTTTTCCAGCATGATGGAATTTCATTAAGTTTCCATTCAGTTAATTTCGCTCCATTCTATATTTTAAAAGAACAATCTCTGAGAAGAACAGCAAATATTGTGCCCACGGTATCACTTAATAAAGTTGAATCTGCTGCATTTCTCTTATTTTAGTGTCAAATAAACTGATATAAAATGTGATTGGCATTTGAAAAAACAAATCTTTTTTCCTTTTTATTTTGAAAAAATTAATGCACTCAATTCAAATATTTAATGTAAGAAGATTTATTATGATTTTAAAAATTATTTTAGTATACAAATCTTTTTTTCTTTTTTTCTTTGGAAAAATTAAGGCATTCAAGACAGGCTCTAGAAGATTTATTACGTTTTAAAAATATTTTACGTTTTTTTAACATAAAAGTCCCTATCATAAATATAAATTATATTGGAATATAAAGAATTATTATTAGAAAAATATATAAAACATTGTTACAAATTTATGAATAATAAATAAACGTCACGCAAGAATTTAAAAATAGAAGCTTTGTAAAAATAACGAAATTAATCTCAAAGGAAACTTAAATGAAAAGAGTTTGTGAAAATGCTAACATTATTTTGCTATTTTTAATTTTCGTAAAAAATAAATGCGTTTTAAAATTTACGGTAAAAACAATATAAAAAAAAATCTCCATAACGAGATTATTAGTATAAAAATACTTAAAAACAATATTAAAGTAAAAATGCAGCCTCACAAAGTATTCTGCACTTTTATTTTAAGTACATTTTTTCGTTTTCTGACATTTCTAGTTTTTGTAGAAAACTAGAATAATTAGTTGTGATGGCTTTCTGAGGTTTTTGTTTCTACTCTTGTAAGCATATTTAAAAAATTTTTGTACTTACTCATACAAACTAATAAAAATTTTCATCCTATTTATATTTATGAAATTTTTAGCGTCTACTAACAATCATAAGAATGCAAAATATTAAATGTCATATAAGAAGATAGTAAAAAAATATTGGTTAATTTAACAACAAATAAGTGAACGTGTGTATGCGTGATTTATATATATTTTTATAAAGTATTAATGTATAGTTTTTAATGTTTAAAAATTAAAATTAATCAAAGTTTGAAATTCATAGAAAAGATGAGTTATAACGAAAATGAGTAAAGATGAAAGATAACAACAAAAATTTTTTGTTTTTTTTTTATATGTAAATCGTAGCCGGATGACTAATTTCATTAAATTTATTGCCAAGTATTTCCGGACGTGTCGCCAAATTTTCACAAGTGATATAGTAGTTTAAAAAAAAGCAAGCAAAGCATCAAAGTTAATAAAATGATTGAAACAATAAGTGATTATTAGAACAGTTGCCAGATAGCTAATTTCATTTAATTTATTGCCAAAACTTCCAAATCTGTCGCCAAATTTTCACAAACTGTGATACACTGGTTTAAAAAGCAAGAAAAGCAGCAAATTTAATAAGGCAATTGAAAACACGTGATTATTAAAATAGCTGCCTGGGCTATAGCTAATTTCCTTTAATTTATGGCCAAGTCTCCTAAATGTGTCGCCAAATTTTCACAAACAGTGATATATTAAGAAAAAAAAAACAAAGCAAAATTAATAAAGTAATTGAAATAATAAGTGATTATTAAAAAGTAGCAAGATCAATAATTAAATTTAATTCATTGATCAGATTTCCAAATTTGTCGCCAAATTTTCACAAACAGTGATATAGTGGTTTAAAAAAGCAAACAAAGCAACAAAGTTAATAAGGTAATTGAAATGATAAGTCATTATTAAAATTGCCAGATAGCTAACTTCATTTAATTTATTGTCAAGACTCTTAAAATTTTCACAAATAGTGATATAGTGGTTTAAAAAAAGCAAGCAAAGCATCTAAGTTTAAATGGTAATTGAAATGATAAGTGATTATTAAATTAGTTGCCAGGTTCTCAATTTCTCTAAGTCTCCCAAATGTGTCGCCAAATTTTCACAAAGAGTGGTTTAAAAGAAGCAAGCAAAGCAGCCTAGTTAATAAGGTAATTGAAATAAGCGATTATTAAAAATGAAAACTATTTAAAAATTAGGCAAATTACTCGCAAGAGATTTCACAATTAGGTTTATAAAAATAATTTAAATAGTATTATGAATAATTATTTTAATATTATGAATAATAATTTGAACAAAATAAACTTTTACTCAATGGGTAGATAAATTATCTTAAAGTATTTCAACAATTAAGTTGATTACCATTTTCTTTCCGATGTAAATCTCCAATCTTTACCTTCTCTCCAAGGAGAAAATATGAACACTACGTCAGGTGATACTTTCTCATAAATGTGAAGATTTATGCCTATGGACATCATTGTCTGTGGTATGCCGATATATTTCACAATTTACCTTATGTAGGATGCGTATCATTTGTGGATCGCATGTTCTCAATGTGTCAAAAGATCCTGACCATTTCTCAGAATAGATGATCTTTAAAATATTTATAGTGAGGTTGGATATTAGACCTAAAGGTACTATAGATAGTAAAAAAGAAGTCAGTAACAAAATAAAAATTTATATTGACATGGAATATAAAATGAAGAAATTTAAAATGGTGTAATAATGAAACTTTAAAAAAATGTTGATACAATAGACGATTTCGTACGGTAAGCCATTTTTTTTTCTTTACAATTCATTTAATGACTCATAGTTTTATTTTTAAATATTTATTAAGAAATTGCTGTGAAAAAAATGGCACTGAAACGTTGTTACTAACTTTAATATTTTATTAATTTAATATTTTAAATGAAATTATCAAAATATTTTCATGAAACAAGAATTTTATAAAATAATAAATACCATAGGAGATAAAAAAAGACATCGCTATTCACTTGCTTCTTCTCTTTAGTTTCCGATGAATCAAATATTTCTGTAAATGACTTTGATACTAAAAGCTTCAATGACTCCAAGTTGAAAACTTTCCCTTTATTCTACTTCATTTAATTTATCAATAGAGGTAGTAATTGACTGTTTTATTGATGGTAAAATTTGTGTTTTTTCAAAAAAATAGGATTAATTAAATTTAAAATAAGTTACACACAGTTTACATTAAAATTTCCAAACCAATTATTATTAAAATTTATTTTACTAACATAGATTAATAATATTACAACATTGATTATAATCTGTATTAAATGAATTTTATTGCTTGGTGTTAATGTGTTTGGGTTCAAAACTGTGCGTGTGTGTGTGTATGTGTCTAAACCTTAGTGTCTTGCAGTGCGGGACGGATACCCCATGTGTAGTCTAGTTATGTATGGAAAGAAAGGACCAGCTTCTGTTGTGAAGGTAGAAGTAGATAGAAGTTCTTATGATTCCATAGGTAGAAATCTGACTTGGTTCCAAGTGGCTGAAAAAGAAGAGCAGTGCCATCCGGGAGGACTTTTTAGGGAACTACTCCGCATTTGCGTATCGTATGGGAGAAAAACCCGAAAACTCTCACCACGTAGTCTGACTAACGAGGCAAGATGCTGAACATAGCAAACGCCACCTAGAATCCTCGTTTTTGAAACAGTGACTACAACAAGGCCCCAACGTATTGAACCCCAACCTTAATGCTCACCAGTGGCGCACGTTGCCACTGAGCCATGAGTCGGGTGGATTCAAAACTAGGAAGCTCAATTCGACCTGGGGAACAAAAAAACATTCATAAGTTTGAAAGTCCTTGTATTGGACACGAGTAGGAAGGAAAAGGGTAAGAATACCTCCATATGTTTAAATGTATTTCTACACATGTTGTCAGATATTTGATTTGAATGAACTCTTCGTCTTAGAATAATACAAGGTAACGCAAATTTATTTTTTGTCCAGAATTAAAAATTAATTTTTCGCACGAGTTAATTCGTAGTGTTACTAACAGATACAAAAATGAGGGCATTTAAAGTAGAAATAACCCATTACGGGTCCATAAACTTTGTTTCATATTTAATAAACTCGAAAAGAAAACGTCAAACCGCACTTTTCAAAAACAGTAAAGGAATCAGAAAGAAAATTGAACTCTTTATGTACCGGACACGATGAAAATCTCTGAAAAGACGGGACACCCAATCGATCATGGATGAAACTTTCTTGAAACTGTGTTTTATTCCTCCAGTCCTATTCTAGGAAGCGCATAAAAATAGATTGAAGTTGATTTGTATCTCTGATAAATAACCTCAGCCGGAGACCGAAGTAAATTTCGTCAATGAATTGGCCGCCAAGTCGACTTGGATCGCAGCCTCTTATATATATATATATGGCTGTGATTTCGCCTGGAGAAAGCTCGGGCAATAAAAGCTTCAAGCAATTTAGAAAACAGCTTCCTGTTTCGTGGTCTTCAGTCTTGTGTGAAAGTGGATACTTTAATGCCAAATTTTTGGCTGGAGTCCTTTTGTTCTATGATTGGCGAGTGAGTGTTAATGGTGAGTTCGTTTAGAGCAGTGTTTTTTTTTTTTATTATTATCGTTGATGTTTTTTGATGGTAATAGTCTGAGTTTGTAGCTCTTTTTTCATTCCCATTTCGCGAAAAAGTTCTTGAAAGATGATAGGATGTCCGCCTTGTTGCTCATTTTTAACGTGAATAGTTAGAGTGAAGAGGGCTAAGATCCGAATCCAGCCTGACTCCATCCGTTGCAGTCACTGTATTCAGAAACACAGAGACTTGATGGAGATTGTGACAACGGGTGTAAAGCATCTTACATCGTTAAAATTGTGATGGTAATAGGTGGTTTTATGGTTGAGTAGCAGATTTCCTATGTAGTGTAGTAACACTGGAGATCTGGTGAGAATTTTCCTGGTTTATTTACCATATGATACAAATGCAGAACAGTTTCCTGTCAAAGGTAATGCCTTGAAAATAGTGCCCAATTTGCTCGTTTGATGTGTTATTTGTGGCATACATAAGTGGAATATGAGGCTCAGCGATTAAAAAAACTAGAATGAAATCTTGATTGTAGTCAGAAATATTCAAATGAAGCTATTAATACTGTTTTTATTTTCAAATACTAGATATTTTTACCTAAAATATTTTCTAGATTTGTAATAATAGAACTACAGATTTTGTCTTGGGTATAGGGACCATAGGATTTATACTACATTAAGTAGCATCCATGGTAGTGTAGTAGATCTCCAGTATTACTACACTACATAAGAGTTCTATTATATTACCATAGAGACCATATTTTACCTCACAATTTTAAACTATCAACTTTGAACAAAACATGTGTGAAATCCCCATCCTCCTCATAAACGACGGACATTCCAGCCTACAGATTTATCAGGCTTTCGGTTCGGCTTTTGATTCGCCGACCATTGTGACTGGATTCATTCATTAGCGACAAAACACATTTGTAGCTGATTAACCGTAAGCTAGATTAATTACATGGAGTGGTTCACTACAAAAACAAGTAATATATAAAAAAAATAAATAAAAAATCAATTCCTACTTTTTTTCACTCTATTGCAGAAAGTCATTTATAAATAATTTTCATTCATTTTTTAAGTGTATCTGTCGCCATCTATTGGTAGATAAATACAACTTAAACCTAAAAGAAAACTAAAATTAATTAATTAAATTAATGAATGAATTAATATTTGAAAAAACTGTATTAACATCCAGTGTCATCCACAACAAGTTAAAAAAATGTATTTGAACTTGAGTGGATGAATGAAAAGTATTTTATGAACGACTGAAAATTTGAACAAGATATATAGGGAGAGTGTGAGCTAATAGAAGGAATTGAAAAAGATTGTGTGTTCCTAATTTCAGGGGATCATTGTGTACACGAGAAAAAAATCTTTTTGGAATTATTTCCAAGAGTAATTTGTTTACATTTGCAACGTCACGTTTGTTACGTTACATTTTACGCAAAGTGATCTAATAAAGAAATCCTTGTAAACAATCCGAACGAAAACAAAGCTCATGTCAGACTACTAATTTAAGTGGCTCAAGTTAATTGTAAGGAACTTTTTCCCGGTAATTTCTTCCTCAAAAGGCCTCAGCCTTTAGCCTTTTACCTGGATTGGATCATTATAAATGCGACAAAAAGCTTCCCTAAAAGAATACATTTAAAGGATTTCTGTTAAGATGTATTCATTACTGCTAATCTAAAAAGTTTTCTTACGAGCAATTTTCCATGAATAATTATTTTTTTAATTCCTTCTATTAGCTCACGCTCTCCCTATATATATCTTGTTCAAATTTTCAATCGTTCATAAAATACTTTTTTATTCATCCACTCAAGTTCAAATGCATTTTTTAACTTGTAGTGGAGGACACTTGATGTTAATACAGTTTTTTTCAAATATTAATTTAATAATTAAATTTCATTAATTAATTTTAGTTTTTTTTATATTTAAGTTGCATATATCTACCAATAGATGGCACGAGATAAACTTAAAAAAATGAATGAAAATTATTTATAAAGAACTTTCTGAATAGAGTGAAAAAAAGTAGGAGTTGACTTAAAATTTTTTATATATACACTGAAGTAACAAAAGTCATGGGATACCTCTTAATATCGTGTCGGCCCTCCTTTCGCCCTGCGAAGTGCAGCAACTCGGCGTGGCATGGACTCAAAAAGTCGTTAGAAGTCTTCTGCAGGAATATTGAGCCATGCTGTCTCGATAGACGTCCATAATTGTGAAAGCGTTGATGGTGCAGGATTTTGGGCACGAATAGACCTCTCGATGATGTCCCATAAATGCTCGATGGGATTATGTCGGGCGATCTAGGTGGCCAGATCATTCGTTGGAATTGTCCAAAATGTTCTTCAAACCAATCGCGAACAGTTGTGGCCCGGTGACATGGCGCATTGCCATCCATAAAAATCCCATCGTTGTTTGGGTACATGAAGTCCATGAATGGCTGCAAGTGATCTCCAAGTAGCTGAACATAAACATTTCCAGTCAATGTTCTGTCCAGTCGCACCAGAGGACCAAGTCCAAGCCATGAAAAACAGCCCACACCATTACGGAGCCACCACCAGCTTGAACAGTGCCTTGCTGACAGTTTGGGTCCATGGCTTCGTGGGGTCTGCGCCACACTCGAACTCTACCATCAGTGCTTACTAACTGAAATCGGGACTCATCGGACCAGGCCACGGTTTTCCATTCATCTAGGGACCAACCGATATGCTCACGTGCCCACGAGAGTCGCTGCAAGCGATGTCGTTCTGTCAGTAAAGGCACTCGAGTCGGTCTTCTGCTGGAATAGCCCCAAGAAAGCCAAATTTCTCCGCACAGTTCTAACAGACAAGTCTCTTGTACGTCCCACATTGATTTCTGCGGTTATTTGACGCAGTGTTGCTTGTCTGTTAGAATTTACGACTCTTGCAGACGTCGCCGGTCTCGGTCGTTAAGTGCAGGCGGTCGACCACTGCGCTGTCCATGGTGGATGTTATGCCTGAAATGTCATATTCTCGGCACACTCTTGACACAGTGGATCTGGGAATGTTGAATTCCCTAACGATTTCCGAAATGGCATGACCCATGCGTCTAGCTCCAACTAACATTCCGCGTTCAAAGTCTGTTAATTCCCGTCGTGCGGTCATCATCAAAAACCTCTTTCACATGAATAACTTGAACAGAAATGAAAGCTCTGTGAAAGCACTACGCATTTATACCTGTTCTACGCGATGCTACTGCCATCTGAAAATTTGCATATTGCTATCCCATGACTTTTGTTACTTCAGTGTATATTACTTGTTTAGAGGCAGAAATGTGTTTTGAATGATGGAAATTTAGCAGCCGTTATCAAGAGATCTACGTGACCATTAAGAGTGATTGATTAAAGTGTAATTATTGAATTTATTGAAAAAAAATTCAATTTAAATCTTGTTTTCAACCTGATTAGTTGAATTATTTAGACGAAAATTGCTTGCACTGGATATTATTAATTACTGAAAATATAATTCTCATAATAAATATTTACATAGGTAAAAATTAAAATTTCTATCAGTATAAGATGCTGGTTAATTGATTTAATTCATTAGAAGTCTCAGAAATTAATTGCAATTAAAATATATAAAAATATTTATCGTAATAAGTTTAATTATAAGTAATAAATTTATAGTATAAAGATTACTTTTTCAAAAAAAAGAAAAAAAAAAATTCTGTTTAAAAATTTATTTTTCGTTTGTCTTAAAATATAAACATCTTATTAATGTTTTTATCTTATACAATTAAAAAAAAAAATGAATAAATTATTCAGACTGAAAAATCTATATATTTATAAAAAAAAAATTTTAATTATTAATCTGTGAAATTGATATTTATCATCAAATTGTCATCATCAATCAGTTATTAAAAGCACTACTCGTTGCTCAGTGGCAAAGCGCGCCGCTGGTAGATACTGTTTCAAAAACAAAGAGGCTCGATGGCGTTTGGGATGTTCAGTATCTTACATCATTAGTCAGATGGAAATTATCCTGGTGGAAATTTTACGGGTTTTCTCATATACGATACACAAATGCGATACGATACGATAGTACGATATGATAAAAGTTCTCCCGGAAGGCACTGCCCTCCTTCTTCAGCGTCACGGAGTCAATCAGACTTCTACCTATGGGTGCTGCATCACAGCAGAAGCTGCCCCACCATATTTCCCTCCTTCCATGAAACTACATGGGTCCTTTTACTTGGTCTAGATGTTGCTGTCTATCAAGTAGGATAAGAAAAAAATTATTATTACTCTATGATTTATCTGAAATTGATATTTATCATCAAATTGAAATAATTAAACGTTATTAAAAATATGATCTTTCTTTATAAAAGAGTAAACTATTGACGTATTGAAACTTTCTTTCAAGTGTCCATGCCATCTATTTACAAATTAAACAAACACAATGTTAACATTTTTAAATTTCTTATCCTTTCCGAGCCACTTATGGTGAATTAACAATAAAGTTGCAATGCTATCCTTTGTTTAATCGAATGATCTTATGTTAATATATTTGCTTCCTGAATAATTAAAATTATCAGTTGCATAAATTTTTGATCATGTTACTGGATCCTATTAAAAGTGATAATCGTATTTGCAACAGTTCCAACAACAGCAACAAATAAAAAGCTTATATTAAAATAATTTTTCCGTTCAGTCTAAGGTTACAGATACTTCATTGACATTCAAAAGTGCAGTTGAATGACATTGGTGCAATTTCCTGATTCCGAAACGACGTTCAACCGCCAAGAGTTCAGCCATTATACAAGACATCCTTGAAATTATTTTAAGGAACAATAATTCACACTTCAGACTTTAAACGACGCCTTCGTCCTTGGGTCAAACAGTTTTTCTTACTCCGACGAGATTCGAAAATAACTGCGTAAAGTATTGTTCATGAGGAAGAAAGGAAATCTCGAAAATCTCGCGAGTGATTTTTACTATCTGAAGAAGGAAAAACAAATTGTGGCAGAAAAACGGTTTCGTAGTAGTAAATGCATACTGTTGTTCTCCAAATTGCCACAGGCGGAAAATAAAATGAAAGTTAATCGCATCGCCTTATGAATTACTTACTGTGTAAGGATAATAATAAAAATAAATAAATATTATCTTCTTTGTGTTGTGACTCATCCGCAGTGTCCTTCAGAGTGGGGATGAACATCCCATGAGTAGTCTGCACAGGTATGGAAGGAAAGGGCAGTTTCTGTTGTGACGGAGCGCCCGTAGATAGAAGTCAGACTTGACTCATGATGCTGTAGAAAAATTGCAGTGCCTTCCCAGAGGACTTTTTAGGAGGAACAGACTCGCATTTGAGTATCATTTCGGTTTAGTTTGGTTTGTCACTCTACGGACATCTTATGCACACTTTAGGCTAAATAGAACGTGGATTCCGTGCCACCGCCAGGATGAGAACCTGAAGCCTTCAGTACCAACGGCCAGAGGGCTAATCCAGTTAGCCCTCAGGCTGCATATCATTTTGGAGAAAACCCGTAAAACTCCCACCAGGCAGTCTGACTTACGGGTCAAAACGCTGAACATCACAAACGCTATCGTGTCTTCTCGTTTTTGAAACAGTGTCTAATACAATGCCGCCAGCGGATTGAATCTCATACCTAATGATCACCAGCGGCGGATGTTACAACTGAGCCACGAATCAGGGGGAAATTCTTTTTAAATGATGTGATGATATTCTAAGGATGTGTCAGGTTGTGTTGTGATGCAGTACCTATAGATAGAAGTCTAATTTGTTTCAAAATAGCTAAAGAAGCAGGACAGTGACTTCCGGGGGATTTTTAGGGAGAACACAACACATTTGTGTATCATATGTGAGAAAACCTGGAAAACTCCCACCAGGCAGTCTCTGACTTACGGGTCAAAACGCTGAACATCACAAACGCTATCGTGTCTTCTCGTTTTTGAAACAGTGTCTAATACAATTCCGACAGAGGATTGAATCTCAGACCTAATGATCACCAGCGACGGATGTTACCACTGAGCCACGAGTCAGGTGGAAATTCTTTTTAAATGATGTGATGATATTCTAAGGATGTGTCTGGTTCTGTTGTGATGTAGTACCTATTGATAGAAGTCTGATTTGTTTCAAAATAGCTAAAGAAGCAGGACAGTGCCTTCCGGGAGGACTTTAGGGAGAACTACCCCGCATTTGTGTATCGTATCGGAGAAAATCGGAAAACTCCTACCAGGTAGTCTGGCTCACGGGAAAAAATGCTGAACATCCCAAACATCTTCGAGGCTCCTCGCTGTTTGAAACAGTATCTACAACAAAGCCGCCAGTGGATTGAATCTCTGCCCTCACTAGCAACGCACGTTACCATTAAGCCTTGAGTCTGGCTCACATATTGTTTAAATGTATTTAGTATGATTCTATGACCAGAAGCCACGAGTAACTCACCCGTCAGTAAGTCAATTTTCATCATTTCTGCAGAAACCTGACATGTGGTTTATTCGTAACACGCTCAATTAACGTGTGGAGGGTTCAGGTTCGAATCTTTTATTTGGCGTCCGTTCCATTTATGTTTACCAGCCACAAGCAGACTCAATATGGATTGTGACAACTCTTATAAATGTTCGCACATCGACAGTCAGGTTTCTAATGGATGTTTTATAGCTTTTCTCCTGTACAACACGTAAATAAGTATCGACTTTTTTTATGAATAATTTAACTGACCTACACCGGAATGACAGACAGACAGGAGCTATTATACCGGAATGACCGAATGATACAGACGGAGCTATTATGCCGGAATGACCGAATGACAGACAGACGGGAGCTATTATGCCGGAATGATTATGACGGAATGACCGAATGACGAATGACAGACAGGAGCTATTATGCCGGAATGACCGAATGACATACAGACGGGAGCTATTATACCGGAATGACCGAATGACAGACAGACGGGAGCTATTATGCCGGAATGGAATGACAGACGGGAGCTATTATGCCGGAATGACTGAATGACAGACAGAGGAGCTATTATACCGGAATGACCGAATGACATACAGACGGGAGCTATTATGCCGGAATGACCGAATGACAGACAGACAGGAGCTATTATGCCGGAATGACCGAATGACAGACAGACGGGAGCTATTATGCCGGAATGACCGAATGACAGACAGACGGGAGCTATTATGCCGGAATGACCGAATGACAGACAGACGGGAGCTATTTGCCGGAATGACCGAATGGAAGGGAGCTTTTATACCGAATGACCGAATGACAGACAGACGGGAGCTATTATGCCGGAATGATCGAATGACAGACAGACGGGAGCTATTATGCCGGAATGACCGAATGACAGACAGACGGGAGCTATTATACCGGAATGAGCGAATGGCAGACAGACAGGAGCTATTATACCGGAATGACCGAATGGCAGACAGACAGGAGCTATTATACCGGAATGACAGATATTCAGCGGATTCGAAGCCAAATCAGACTTCTACCTACGGGTGCTCCATAACAACAGAAGCTGCCCCCTTCCCTCTATTTATAAATACACTACTATAGAGTTTCCGTCCGAGCCGTCGGACACTGAGGATTAGTCATAATAATATCATATAAATTTTCAGATTTCTTAAAGGAATATTGTTATACACCATTTTTGTATCGGAAAAAGAATTCATTTGCTATATTTTTATAATGATTAATCATGTTTATTGTTTGTTAACAATAAATATGATTTCTTTCCAAAATTATGCTTTCAAATCTTTAATAATACGAATTAGGTTTCGTAATGATTTTTTTTATATACATATTTTTTTTTTAAATGAATAAAAAGTACCTTTATTCTGCATTGCACTTAAAATAAATCCATAAGACAAAGAACTGATTTATTTATAGATTTTTGATGTATATTTTCTATTTTTGTAAAATCTAAACTGCTATAAATTATTAAGAAATATCATCGTATTTCAAAATACACTAAAATTATCGTAGAATATAATCCATCTACACTCAAGAGCCAAAACATTATGACCACCCCTACATTTTCAATGAACTCGCCTGGATGACGTGATCAGGTGGAAGTGGTATTTAACTGGTATTAAGTGGTGGTATGAATCCATGCCAAGGCGGGTTGAAGCTGTGTTGCGCGCCAAAGGTGGGCCAACTCGTTATTGACAGGTGGTCATAATGTTTTGGCTCTTGAGTGTATATCTATATCTATCTATCTCTCCATATATAGCAAACAAAATATATTTTGTTGTATACATATATACACACACATATATATATATATAGCAAAATCCCGCTCATTTATTTGCTAAATTTATATATATCATATGACAAAAGGAGCCCAAAAACTGCTGAAAAAAGCAGCCCCCAAAACTGCCTACTAGCGTCTTCTCCTGGAATAAACCGCAGCTTCAAACAACATTTTTTTATCCGAATAATTAGTTTTGAATTATATGGAACTAATTATCCTCACAAGAAATATACGACGGATATAAATAGTATAGCGAGGTACGAATAATACGACGGTATACGGATGGCATTAAATTGCTATTAGAGAGCTGAGGAAAGGAAAAACAAAACACTTTCCTGAGAAAATATAATATTGCCGGTATTTTATTAAATTGCCAAACACTGCCTGATTTATTGTTATCACAATAATTTGTTTTGTTATATGTCACCAAAAAGTTATTAGATTTTCCGACTTTACTAATAATTGATGAGTCAATCAAATAATAAAAAAATCCTATTATTTTTCTTGATATATAAGAGCGTTTCTTAAATTTATTCATTAGCAATCAATAATTAATAAAGAAACCTGTATTTTTCTGAATTAAGTTTTGTCACATTTTAGATTAACTTTGTAATAAAATGTGTCGTAATCTTTCAATCAAAGTTATTAATATACGCATTTTAGAATAGCGGTCATTTGTTTGTTGAAATAAAATTATTAAGGGTTCCATATACATTACTAACTAACTACCTGGCACTACTAGCCCATGGTGGAGCCAGGCTGTCTGCCTACTAGCAAATTTCGAGACAGGAGATGGTGGTCTATATTTTATTATATTTTTGGGAGTAGGGTTATCAGCCTTATATATATATACTCTAGGATATTTGATATATTATATATATATATATATATATTGCATTTTATTGTTTATTTATATAGTTTCTTGTGGGCCGAAGATCTTTTTCTGTCAGTTTGGTTGTTTTTCAATATATTTCAGGTCTCTTAAAAGAATATTTCATATACACCATTCTTTTGCTCGGAAAAACATTTACAATATTTTATAATGACTTAGTTGTTTTTGCAGAAATATATACTTATATATCACAAAAATGCCTTCAAGTCTTTATATTTATAAATACATTTATATGCATGATTTTCATATGGTTTTTTTCTAATTAAATGGATAAACAGTATCTTTATTTTTGCAATCCAGAAAATTAGTAAATAATATATACAAATAATTGATTTATTTATTAATTTCTGATTTTTGTCTAATTTTATATTTAAATTCATTGTAATTAATTGTTAATATATAAAAATAATCATTTTTCAAAGACATATATATATACATAGAAATAATATATATATATAATATAATATCATAATATATGTCTATATATATATATATTTATATATAATACATGTAATATATATATACAGAGAAAGAGATATATATATATTTACAAAAAAATTCACCTAATTTATTTGCTGAATTTCCTGCTTCATAACAAAAATGAGCCCCAAAATAATGTTTTCCTCTGAAATAAACCGCAGCTTCCAAACAATCTTTTTCAGCAAGAATAATTAGTTTTTTTGAATTACCTGGAGACTAATTATCCTCTCGAGAAATATACGACGGATATAAAGAGTCGAGCGAGGTACGAAATACGACGGTATACGGATGGCATTAAATTGCTATTAGAGAGCTGAGGAAAGGAAAAAAAAAACACTTTCCTGAGAAAATATAATACTACCGGTATTTTATTAAATTGCCAAACACTGCCTGATTTGTTGTTATCACAATAATTTGTTTTTGTTACATGTCACCAAAAAGTTATTAGATTTTCCGAGTTTGCTAATAATTGATGAGTCAATCAAATAAAAAAAAATCCTTTTTTTTTTCTTGATATAAGAATTGTTTTAAATTTATTCATTAGCAATCAATAAGTAATAACGAAAATCTGTATTTTCTGAATTAAGTTCGTCACATTGAAATTAACTTTTTGATGAAATGTGTGGTAATCTTCAATCAAAGTTATTAATATGTATTTTAGAACAAAGGTCATTTGATTGTTGAAAGAAAAATTATTAAGGGTTCCATATATGTGTTCTTTTAACTAACACACCTGGGACTATATATTAGGCCAAGGATTTTTGCCGGATTTATCAGCTTCAAAAGTTTTAATCAGGATATCAAATGGTGGTCTTTTTTACAGAGTAGGGTCTTCTTCATCCTGACGCCCAGCTCCATGGTGTGCCAACCGTCTGCGCAACTAGATTTCGAGCAGGAGATGCTTTCTCTTTTTATCGGTATATTTCCAATCCACAGTACCCAATCTAGTGGGCCGAAGACCTTTGGGGTCAGTTTGGTTGATTTTCATTGCATTTCAGGTCCTTAAAAGAATATGGCACAGCCGGGACTCAAACCAACCTGGGGCATCGGCGCTTTCGGTCGTCAAAAACATTTCTTTTACAATATTTTATAATGACTTAGTTGTTTTTTTGCAAGAAATATTATCTGTTCAGGCATTATAAATATCCGATAAAAGTCTTTCGTCTAGAATTGCAATTTCAATATTCATATTTTGGACATTAATTTAATTTTTATCTAATTAAATAAAAAACAGTATCTTGATTTTGCAATCAGTAAAATGATAGTCCAAAAAATAATAATTGATTTATTTATTAATTTCTGATTTTGTCTAATTTTTCTATTTAAAAAATTGTAATAAATTGTTAAGAAAAATAATCATAGAGAGTTTTCAAAAGACACTAAAAAACCGTTAGAATTAATAGCACATATACTAATATAATATCATAATAATGAAAACTGATAGTTATATATAAATATATATATATTTGTATATCATCATCATGTAACTAATATATATACAGAGAAAGAGATAGAGAGATATTTACATAGAAAAAAAAATTCACCTAATTTATTATGTGCATAATCATCATGCTTCATAACAAAAATGAGCCCCCAAAATAATGTTTTCCCCCGAAATAAACCGCAGCTTCCAAACAATCTTTTAGCTGAATAATTTTTTTAATCTGTTTTTTAATTGGAGAGTATTCATTATAATCTCTTTTATACGACGGTTGTAAAGAGTCGAGCGAGGTACAATATACGACGGTATACGGATGGAGATTAAATTGCTATTAGGAACTAAGGAAAAAGAGGAAAACCCTTTCCTGAAATGTAATACTACCGGTATTTTATTAAATTGCTGGTAAACATTTCTAGGATGTATTATTATCATAATGATTTATTTTTGTTAGATGTCACCATAAAAGTTATTAGATTTTCCGAGTTTGCTAATAATTGATGAATCTATCAGATGAGAAAAAAATCCCATTCTTTTTTCTTAACCAAAAAATTGTTTCTACATTTATTCATTAGCAATCAATAAGTAATGAAGGAATCTGTATTTTCTGAATTAAGGTTCATCCCATTTGAGATTAACTTTTTGATAAAATGTGTGGTAATCTGCAATCAAAGTTATTAATATGCACATTTTAGAACAAGGGTCATTTAGCTGAAGAAATAAAATTAAGGGTTCCATATATGTGTTCTTTAAAAACCAGCACATTCGGGACTATATATTAGGCCAGATTAGCGATTTTGCCGGATTTTCTAAATTAGCCAATACAAGTTTTAATCAGGATATCCAAGTCATTTATATCAATCATATACTTAGGCTCTTCTTCATTGACGCAACAGCTCCATGGTGTGCCAAGGCCGTCTGCCAATTCGTCCCAATGTTGGCAGATTTCGAGGCAGGAGATGCTTCTCTTTTACGGGGTAGGGCTAATAGCCCAATCCATGACAACCCAATCCAGCCGAAAGCTCTATATTCATGTTAGACCAGGACCTACGATTTAAAGTGCATTTCGGAACCACTAAAACATCCATGGCACAGACGGGACTCAAACTCGAAACCTGAGGCATCGAGCGCTACTCACTCGGTCGTCAGCCCCATCAATCATATCAACAGTAATAAAAATTTAAACGATAATAACATAAAAATATTTAATTTGTTTACGTAAATTCTGAATCTGTGTAGGCATTATAAATATCCGATAAAGTATCCAGTCATCCAGAGTCCAAGTACGGTGGTCTTTCTCCCATCGAAGGCGCGCTTTCTTGTTGGTTTTCGTAAGCAAAGATTTATGGGCCGCCGAACGTCCAGTGTAACCTAACTTATGGGCTTCGATAAGAAGAGTCTTGTAGAACCGCCACACCTGTGGCTTGTCTAAACTCATTAGCGATGTTATCCATGGATGTTTGACGGTTACTTCGATTCTCCCTGCCGAGCCCCCGCCGGTCCCTGTTGGTGAGAACTGTAGGTCATCCACTTCGGGGTTTGTTGTGACAGTGTCCCTCAGTCTTGTAGAGACACACAACACGTGCTACAGTTGATTTTGAGCAGTTACGGAGCCGGGATATCTCCCTAATTGACACCTTGGCAAGATGCAATCCAACCAACACACCTTTCTCGAACTCAGACAACTCTTCCGTGGCGGCATCTTGACAAAAAACAACTCTAGTCGACTTCACAGAGTATTTATAGGATATGGCTGACATGTGATACCTATTATTGCGCATGTGTCAGCTGTATTGTCGACTTTTCTACTTTTCGAGAGGTGTCCCGTCACTTTCTTCCAAACAGTGTATTTTGCAGATTTGTGTCCTTTACGACAAGCAAGTAAGGGTCATTTACCCCTAAAAGTAGCCCGGAAAGTGATGTCCTTTCCCTCTTCCGTCGGTGGACTGCTCATTGCATATACAAATGAAGCTCAATGCAATTCAGGATGGAGATTTCGGAGAATTCCCAGTCCAAATGCTTCGCACTTATAGTGAGGTGCTCTCCAAGTTTGGAAAGACAATTAGGATCTCTGGAATGATTCTCCAACAGAGAGATAGCCCTGGTGGTGCCCTGTTTTTGGAGGGCACAGAAGCCAACAAACTTGCTTATCACATTTTGTCAGTGGACACTGGAGGAATCTCATCTACGGACAAGAGCAGAACATTTTTGAGACCAGCACCAACCGTAGGATTAGCCAAGCATTGCGAGCCCAAATTTCAAATTGTCTTGATTTTTTTCATTGGGCGAGGTTTTTCTGAACATCTTCTATTCTTGGACTTTTTAGAGGTTCATGATATTATGGAATTGGTCTAATAACTAGACCATATCAGGCAACAGAAACAACTCAATGCTCATCTATAATAAAAAAAAATACCAATAGTTCATAATGTACTCCTATACTATACACTACCCACCCTATAATATTCCACATAAATATTATCTAAATTTATTGCAAAAATACCTCAACCTTTTCAGGCTGTATGTTATATATATATATATATATATTCTAAATAAAAGTATTGTTGATTTCAACAAATTAAGAAAAAGAAGTTATTTGATATATCTGAATTACGATAATGATAGAGCATTATTTTATCATTATTCAAATTAATAATGAGACTTTAATCCTTTAAGGATAAAATATGTATACATTTTTAAGAGGAAAAAAATCTTCGTAAGACAAATAATAGGAATTCAATAATATTGAAATTGAGAACTTTACTTAATTTAAGATTACAATAACGATGATAGATTGCTAAATCATTATTTAATTGAGTAATTGACATAAATATATTATTTTCAGCATTTATAACCTTGTTAGTGATTTAAGGAAATATTCGTACACTTTTCGTGAAATTCGAATAAAAGCCTATTGATACTTTACATCTTGGATCAAAAATATTTTATGAATAAATATTTCAAACCTGATGTTTTTTTGAAATAATTGTTTAAAATTTTTGTAATAAATTTGTCACAAAAACAAAGGTTTCAAATTTAGTTTTCTGAAGGTTACAATTTATTTAATATGAGTTTGTTACATTACAAACTCATCAAATAATTATTTTATGTACGTATAATGTCAATTTATAAAATTTCAATTAATTTTAACATAGAAATAGATTGACATTAAAAAAGATAAAGTTTAAATGTTTTTGCACAAATTTAATCTTATACAAGATACAAATAAGCAATATTGTGTGGTTATTTATCCAAACTAATGAATAAAATTTCCATTAACATGCACAATTTTATTTGTGTTTATTAATAAATGAATGTATATCATTCCGACTTGAAAATTTGTATTTTCAACGGGCTCAAGTCCCGGTGACACCATGAATGTCTGTAATGGTTCGGAATCCGCTATAAACCGTAGGTCCTAGTCTAATATTACTGTAGGCCCAACACTGTTAAAAGAAAATATCTCCTGTTTCGATGTCTGCCAATAACCATATATATACACTCAAGAGCCAAAACATTATGACCACCTGTCAATAAAGAGTTGGCCTAGCTTTGGCGAGCAACACAGCTTCAACTCGCCTTGGCATGGATTAATACCACCACTTAATACCAGTTAAATACCACTTCCACCTGATCACGCGCCTTCCACGTGATCCAGGCGAGTTCATTGCAAAATGTAGGGGTGGTCATAATGTTTTGGCTCTTGAGGGATATATATATATATATATATATATATATATATATATATATATATATATACTGCTGTATTTATTCTTCTTATATTTCTGTATATCAGCCTTCTTTTTTTCTACTATTTAATACTAGATTGTAAACATTGCCGAAAATGGGGATAGTAAATTTGCAGCCTGAAATATCCTTGGTTTGATCGGAGAAGAGGATTCGAACATACCAAATGAAGAATTTGACCAAAATGCACACAGCATTGCACACAGCATTGCACACAGCATAAGTGTGATTTGCTTGGTTAGTGCTGAATCTACCACATATCTGCCACTTGAAGAGAGAATAACCCTAGGGCAAACTGTCGGCATTCGAAAAATACAACATTAGAATATTTTTTACCATCAAAACTTTACCAAAATTTGAATGTTTTTATTTTTACAGAATTGTATCAAAAAATATTAATTTAATCTGAAAAAAATATTTTTTTCCTATTATTTATCATTAAAAAATCCGACAAATGTAGGAAAGTATTTGAAAGTTTTACTAATTAGATACCTATTTATTGAAGATTACTTATTCATTTTATTTAAGCACTTCAATTTCACGAAGGCAATTTTTCTGACGTATATTATTCCGATGCTTGGAATAATCGAGTGTTATTTCCATGGAATCTCATCAAAGATTTCTCGAATGTCTAAAAAAAGTTAGGCGATGGCTCGAGATTCGCTGCCTAATAAAAATCCCCTCAACCGAAGATAATCGAATCACCTCGGTTTATTTATAACTCATTTAAAGATTCAGTGTCACTTGTATAATGGGATGCGCGCCCACACTAATGCCACAAGACGTCCAGTTGCAGGAAGGGGTTAAAATACTGATTTCTCGCAATTAAAGCACCTTTTGTAGGAAGCGGAGGCCTTTAGTCGAGGTTGACAGTGATTGATACACAAGTGTTGAAGAATTTCCACTAAAAGTGCTGGTTGGGCAGAATTGCTTAGATTGTTTTTTCCTACATTCTATTACAGCGCTATTGTGAGAGAATTAATAATAATAAAATGTCCGTAAAAATTACATCTAGATAAATGTGATGGTGACACATTTGGTTGTTTCTTATTTTGAACACTTTGTTGTTTTTTATTGAGTGCTCTTGTCATTGAACTAAGGTCAATGCTCCCCCCAAAAAATGGAAGATGCATGTCTAGGAGAGGTTTTTGTTTTGCTGCGAAACACTTAGACAGTTGTCTTGGATGCTTTAAGGTAAGTGCTGCATCGACGTTACTCACTTAAAAACTACCCAGGAGGTGCGTGTAGCTTGAAGATAAGCCACGGACTCGGAGTAACAATACCTCCGCAACGCTCTACGATCATTTAGACCGGAACTTACAGTTTAAAAAGTGGATTCCGAAACACTATAAACCTCCATGTCACCTTTGGGATTCGAACCCGAGATTTAAGGCACCCAGAGCTAGAGCGCTAGCCACTAGGCCATTCAGGCCTAGAAGTAGAATATACATATATAAATATTCTGTATAGATACTTCTGTATTTATTTTTCTCATAATCTATATTTTATAAATATAATATATATAATATATATTAGATATATTTAATATATATTTTTAGAAAGATATATATAATATATATATTTCTATATATCAGTCCTCTTTATTTTGTACTATTTAATACTAGAATATACGCCGGAAATTGGGCTGATAAATCTGTAGCCCAAAATGTCCTACGTTTGATCGGAGAGGAGGATACGTACGTGTCAAATGGCCTCTACGAGGACGTTCGACCAAAATCGACGCACATCAGCAGGATGATATACAGGATGGTTAACGTTGAATCTATTACATATCTACCAAATGAATGGAAAATACCCTAGGCCCAACTGCCGGCATTCGAAAAGTACAACAGCAGAATGTTTTTTACCACTAAAAGTTTACCAAATTGTGAATGTTTTTGTTTTTCACACAACTACCAACTACATCAAGAATATTAATTTAGTCAGAAAAAAATTATTATTTTATCTTAATAATTTTGTGTAAAATAAGACAAATGTAGGAAAGAATTTAAAAGTGTCGCTAATTAACCATCTACTTAGCGAAGATTTATTACTCCTTTTATTTAATCCTTTCAATTTCACGAAGGAATTTTTCTGACGTCTATTATTTTGATGCTTGGAATAACCGAGTGTTATTTCCAAGGAATCTCATGAAGATTTCTCAGATGTCTCAAAAAGTTAGGCGGGTTCTCGAGATTTGCTGCTTAATCAAAATCCCCTCAACCGAAGATAATCGAATCACCTCGGTTTATTTATAACTCATTTAAAGATTCAGTGTCACTAGTAGCGGCCGAAAAATGGGATGCGCTTGTACAATGGGATGTCACTTGTACAATGGGATGCGCCCAGACTAATGCCACCAGACGTCTAGTTGCAGAACAAGTTAAAACAAGCTGATTTCTCGCAATTAAAACGCCCTTTGTAAGGAAGCGGCGGGCTTTAGTCGAGGTTGACAGCGACGGAGACACAAGTGCTGAAGAATTTCCTGCTAAAAGTGCTGGTTGGACAGAATGGCTTAGATTGGGTTTTCCTACATTTCTATTACAGCGCTATTGTGAGACAGTTAGGAATAAAAAAATGTCCAATATGTCCGTAAAAATAACATCTAGATAAATGTGATGGTGACAGGTGACAAATTTGGTTTTATTTTGTTGTATACTTTTTTGTTGTTTTTGAATGTCCTGAACATTGACCTAAGGTCAATGCTCCCTAAAAAAGTTGAAGATCTGCAAATTTAGGAGATTCTTTGTTAACCAGGATGCACCTCAACGGCCTATTACACGAAACTTGAATTACTATAGGTTTCGGATTCGTGTCCCTGGCAGCCACCATGTTTGTTTGTAGTGGTTCGGAATCCACTTTAAAACTATAGGTCCCGGTATAATGTTGGGTGTAGGGTGGCAGGAAGGAGTTAAAATAAGCTGATTTCTCGCAATTAAAGCGCCCTTTGTAAGGAAACGGCGGGCTTCAGTCGAGGTTGACAGCGACGGAGACACAAGTGTTGAAGAATTTCCTGCTGAAAGTGCTGGTTGGGCAGAATTGCTTAGTAGATTTGGTTTTTTCTATCTTCTATTACAGAACTATTGTGAGACAGTTGGAAATAATAAAATGTCCTTAAAAGTACATCGAGATAAGTGTGACGGCGACATATTTAGTGACAAGGGAGGAATTTGATTTCTTTGTTATTTTGAATACTTTTTCTTTAGAATGCCATGGGCATTGACCTAATGTCAATGCTCCCTAAAAAAATAAGAAGATCTACAGATTTAGGAGATTCAGTGTTAACCGGGATGCACCCTGACGGCCTTTTACACAAAACATGAATTACTATAGGTTTCAGATTCGTGTACCAGCGGCGCCATGTCTGTTTGTAATGGTTCGAAATCCACTTTAAAACTATAGATCCCGGTATAATGTGACTGTTGGGTGTAAGGCTACCAACCTTACCCCGTAAAAAAAGAAAGCATTTCCTGTCTCGAAATTTTCCTGTAAGCCGGAGGCCTTGGTCCACCATGGGGCTGTTGCGCAGGTAATGAAGATATACACTTCTGTATTTATTCTTCTTATATCTTTTTTATTTCTATGTATTAGTCTTATTATTTTATAATTTTTAATGCTGGAATATGTCGAGGAAATGGAAATGGTAAATCTGTAGCCCGAAATCGAAGAGGAGGAGGAGAACATGCCAAACCTCCTAAGGGTGATGTACTTGGGTAACGCTGATTCTACTACATAGCTGCCACTCGAATGGAGAATACCTGTAGGCCAAACTGCCGGTATTCGAAAAGTACAATAGTACAATATTTTTACCACCAAAATTTTACCAAATTTTGAATTTTTTATTTTTACAAAACTACCAACTACTATTATTAATTTGGTCTGAAAAAATATTATTATTTTATCTTATTAATTTAGTATAAAAAAATATGATAAATTCAGAAAAGAATTTAAAAGTGTCAGCTAATTAACCATCTATTTAGCAAATAATTATTATTCCTTTTATTTAACTCTTTCAATTTCACGACATAATTTTTCTGTCGTATATTGTTCTGATGCTTGGAATAGTCGAGTGTTATTCACCGGAATCTCATCAAAGATTTCTCAAATGTCTCAAAAAGTTAGGCGAGTGCTCGAGAGACTTGCTGCCTAATCAATATCCCTTAACCGAAGATAATCGAATAACCTCAGTTTATTTATAACTCGTTTAAAGATTCAGTGTCACTTGTAGAAGGCCGAACAATGGGATGCGCTCCCAGACTAATGCCACCAGACGTCGGAGTTAAAACAAGCTGATTTCTCGCATTCAAAGCGCCCTTTGTAAGGAAGCGGCGGGCTTTGGTCGAGGTTGACAGTGACGGAGACAGAAAATTCTGAAGAATTTCCTGCTAAAAGTGCTGGTGGGGCAGAATGGCTTTAGATTGGGTTTTCTTACATTTCTACTACGGCGCTATTGTGCTACAGTTAGGAGTAATAAAATGTCCGTAAAAATTACGTCTAGATAAATGTGATGGGGACATATTTGGTGACAGGTGAGAAATTTGATTTCTTTGTTATTTTGAACACATTGTTGTTGTTGTTTTGAATGTCCTGTGTGTATTGACCCAAGGTCAATGCTCCCTGAAAAAAAAAGGAAGATGATGATGTAGGAGATTCAGTGTTAACAGGAATGCAGCATGACGGCCCATTACACAAAACTTGTATTACTATAGGTTTCGAATTAGTGTCCCGGCGGCGCCATGTCTGTTTGTAGTGGATCGGATTCCACTTTAAAACTACATTTCCCGTTTGACGACCTGATTTGTGACTGTTGCGTGTAGGAATGATAACCCTACCCGGTAAAAGTAAACATTTCCCGTCTCGAAATCGGCCAGTAGGCAGTCGGCCTTGGGCCACCATGTGGCTGTTGTGCCAGCGATGAAGATATACACTTCTGTTTTTTTCTTCTTATATCTTCTTATATTTCTATGTAGTAGTCTCATTATTTTTTACTTTTTAATGCTGGAATATCTCGTGGAAATAGAGATGATAAATCTGTAGCCCGTAATCGAAGAAGAGGAAGAGAACATGCCAAACCTCCTCAGGGTTAAGTACTTCGGTAACGCTCAATCTACTATATAACTGCCACTCGAATGGAGAATGTCCCTAGAGAAAAGTGTCGGCATTCGAAAAATATATTTTTACTCCAAAACTTTATCAAAATAAAATTAATCAAATCTGTTTCTAATTTTACAAAACTGCATCAAAAACATTAATTTAGTTTGCTAAGAAGTTTATTTCTAATAATTAATCATTAAAAAATCTGACAAATGTAGGAAATAATTTAAAAGTTTCGTTAATTAACCCTCTATTTAGCGAAGATTTATTATTCAATTTATTTAACCCTTTCAATTTCACTTGAAGGAGTTTTCTGAAGTATATTATTTTGATGTTTGGAATAACCGAGTGTTATTTCCAAAGAATCTCATCAAAGATTTCTCAAATGTCTCAAAAAGTTAGGCGAGCGCTCGTGATTTCCTGCCTAATCAGAATCCCTTAACCCAAGATAATCGAATAACCTCGGTTTATTTATAACTCATTTAAAGATTCAGTGTCACTTGTACAATGGGATGCGCGCCCAGACTAACGCCACCAGACGTCTGGTTGCAGGAAGGAGTAAAAATAAGCTGATTTCTCGCAATTAAAGCGCCCTTTGTAAGGAAGCGCGGGCTTCAGTCGAGGTTGATGGTGGTAGAGATAGAAGTGCTGAAGAATTTCCTACTAAAAGAGCTGGTTTGGGCAGAATTGCTTTAGATTGAGTTTTCCTACATTCTATTGCAGAGCTATTGGGAGACAGTTAGGAATAATAAAATGTTCGTAAAAATGACACCTAGATAAATGTGAAGAGGACAAATTTCTCGACAGGTGAAGAATTTGATTTTGTTATATTGAACACTTTCTTCTTGTTTTTTGAATGCCCTGGGCATTGACCTAAGGTCAATGCTCGCTAAAAAAAAGGAAGAAAATCTACAGATTTAGAAGATTCATTGTTAATCAGGATGCACCACGACGGCCTATTACGCAAAATTTGAATTACTATAGGTTTTGGATTCGTGTCCCGGCGGCGCCATGTCTGTCTGCAGAATCCACTTTAAAACTATAGGTGACGTATGACGACCGGTTTTGTGACTGTTGGGTGTAGGAATGACAACCCTACCCCCGCCAAAACAAAACATTTCCTGTCTCGAAACTTGCCTGTAGGATGACGGCCTTGGCCCACCATGGGTCTGTTGCGCCAGTGATGAAGATATACACTTTCCGTATTTACTCTTCTTACATCTTCATGTATTTCTATGTATTAGTCTTATTATTTTGTGGAATGGGAGATGATAAATCTGTAGCTCGAAATTGAAGAAGAAGAGGTGGAGAATATGGCAAACTTCCTCAGGGTGATGCTCTTGGGTAACGTTGAATATACTACCTAATTGCCACTGGAACGGAAAAATCCCTAGATCAAAGTGCTGGCATACGAAAAGAACAACAGTAGAATATGTTTTACACCAAAACTTTACCAAACTTTAAATGTTTTTATTTTTACAAAACTACATCAAAAAGTTATTTCTTTCATCTCATTAATTTATCATTAAAAAAATGTGACAAATTTCGGAAAATTTTTAAAAGTATCACTAATTAGCTATCTATTTAGCGAAGATTTATTATTCAGTTTATTTAATGCTCTCAATTTCCATGACGGAATTTTTCTGACGAATATACTTCTGCGGCTTGGAATTATTGAGAACAATTAAAGTGCCCTTTGTAGGAAGCGGCGGGATTTGGTCGAGGTTGACGGTGATGGATACACAAGTACTGAAGAATTTCCTGCTAAATGTGCTGGTTTGCCAAAATGGCTTTAGATTGAGTTTCTCTACATTCTATTGCATTGCTATTGTCAGACAGTTAGAATAACAAAATGTCCGTAAAAATTACATCCAGATAAATGTGATGGGGACATATCTGGTGACAGGTGGGGATTTGATTTCTTTGTTATTTTAAACACCTTGTTGTTGTCTTCTGAATGCCATGGGCATTGACCTAAGGTCGATGCTCCCTAAAAAAAAGGAAGAAGATCTACATATTTAGTAGATTCATTGTTAACCAGGATGAACCACGACGGCTTATTAAACAAAAATTCTATAATTCTAATTCTTGAATTTCTATAGGTTTCGGATTCGTGTCCAGTGGCTCCATGTCTATTTGTAGTGGTTCGGAATAAATTTTAAAACTATATGTCCCGGTATAATGTGACTGCTGGGTGTTGGTCTGACAATCCTACCCCGTAAAAAAAAGAAAAAAATTCTAGTCTCGAAATTCGAATGTAGGCCGAGGGCCTTGGTCCATAATGATCCTGTTGTTTCAGTGATGAAGATATACACTTCTGTATTTTATTTAATCCTTTCAATTTCAAGAAGGAATTCTTCTGTCGTATATTATTCCGATGCTTGGAATTACCGAATGTTATTTCCAATGTATCTCATCAAAGATTTCTATAATGTCACAAAAAGTCTCCCGAGATTTGCTGCTTAATCAAAATCCCCTTAACCGTAGATAATCGAATGACCTCGGTTTATTTATAACTCTTTAAAGATTCAGCGTCACTTGTAGCGGCGGAACAATGGGACGCGCGCCTAGGCTAATGCCACCAGACATCCAGTTGCAGGAAGGAGTTAAAATAAGCTGATTTCTCGCAATTAAAGCGCCCTTTTGTAGGAAGCGTCAGGCTTCAGTCGAGGTTGACAGTGATGGAGACACAATTGCTGAAGAATTTCCTGCTAAAAGTGCTTGGTTGGGCAGAATAGCTTAGATTGAGTTTTCCTACATTCTATTACAGAGCTATTGTGAGACAGTTAAGAATAATAAAATGTCCTTTAAAAATTACATGTTGATAAATATGATAGTCCAAAACAGTTGACAAATTTGATTTTGTTATTTTGGACACTTTGTTGTTTTTTTTTAATGCCCTGGCCATTGACCTAAGTCAATCTAGATAAATCTATGTAGTCAATCTAGATAAATGTGATGGTGACAAATTTAGTGACAGGTGAGATATTTGATTTTCCCTTATTTTGAAGACTTTGTTGTTGTTTTTGAATGTCCCTGGCCATTGACCCGAAGTCAATGCTCCCTAAAAAAAAGGAAGATGCATGTCTGGGGAGCTGTGTTTACTAAAGATGCACCACGGCTACCAGCTACACAGAATTTGAATTTCATTATCATACTTTGCGACTTATTTTCACTCACTTTTCACCACACATGGCATCTTGGTGGTTCGTGCCAACTCACCGTCTGGATGGTTTGCACTGCACCATCTTTTTTATATAAGTTTGTTCACACCTTCCACATAATAGTTCATCTTAGCCTCAGATAAAAATATGATATATTTTGAGGAAAAGTAAAGTTATTTCGAGTATTATAGTTTTTTAAGTTATAGGAAATACCAGCAAATGTGCATATCTCTTGCTTTATGTAGAGTGAGAGTTAAACAACTGGAGTACACAACGGTTTGAATCTGATGTATGCAGTTAAACAATTTATATTTAAGCCCAATTTGTAACCCAATAACTAGGTGTAAATCTATCATGCAGAAGGACACAGGTTGGAATTCGTTTGCCGCCTCCATTGCAGTGACTGATTTTAGAAAGAGGAGATTTGAACTTGAGAACTTCACTATTTTCGAATACCCGGAAACTTAATTATGCTTCACTAGAAAGGTATCTAGGAGAGCAAGTAAAAGGAAAAAAGCTTATACAGCGGATTAAAATAACCCAGGATGAGAAATGCCTGAGTAGAGTTCAAAACTTCCTCTCGTTTACTTGAACCCAATAGATGGATTCCAACATATAGATTTACAGTGCTCATCTAAGACAGAGACACTGGAGTTTTCGCTTCAGCTCCCCCCACGGTTTGAAGTGTAATTTCTTCGTTCGGAAAACCCTCTCTTATTTCTTTGTTGTTCTTAACAGATTGATTGAAGATTAAGGTCAATATTCGTTTAATTTACAGATATTGTTTTCATGACTATTTGATCACAGAGCTTAGTTATTTCTCTGTATGTACCACCCTAGAATAATAAATAAAATTATTTAAAATATAAATCATAATATAAGAAATTGCTGATCGATGTGGATTTATACAATTAAATTTAGAATAATATATATATATATATATATATACTTGTTTTACACATTTTATCGATTTTCATTAACGAAAGATAACAATTCAAACGAAAGATAAGACTAATGCTTCCAGTTAAAGATGCGAATCTCTTGCTTCGAATTTGTGTAAACTAAGTTATGGAGGTTGCATATAAACACACGTGTCCAAATTTTAAGTTTCTTTGGACAGCATAGGGAGGAAAAATATTCTTTGAGATCTTAAATTTAGGATTAAATTTATATAATAATTTGATAGTCTGGGTAGACACTATGTTGAATGGGCTTATAAAACTCCATGTTGTTCTTATCAGAAGTTCTGTGACTAGTGTGATGGAGGAGATCGATCTTAGATACTTGTGTTTGCCTTCTCAGATATGCAGTTGACTTTGTTTTTATTTTAATGCGACAAAGCGCTTCCACATACATTTCGTTTAGTCGTTGAATTTCTGGAAAGTTAGAATATTCGCAAGGTGTATTCAGCAGCAAGTCTTAAACCTTAAGGGCAAGGCTTTGTTTTGGACGATCTTGAATGGCAATTGCAACACGCTCTCCAACTCCAAGAACAATCCAGCACATGGAAAACCAGTGTTGTTAGAAGTGTAAATTCAATTTCTCCACAGTTTCATAACCTGCCTGATTTACAGAATGAACTCATATTGAGACTCATATTGCTTTCCATAATATAAGGTCTGTTTTACTTCTTCTGGCATGGATGAGTCTTTAGCACGATTATGCCTGTATGCCACAACTGTTGTGTCGTTGTTGATTTTTTCTATTATGCAAAATTGTCTTCTTATGTGTAGCATTTGTTTGTCTGCTAATTAGCAGTCTTCGACACATTATGGTTATGTGCCGATGATAGAGACATTTCACTATGTGGTGAGTAAGGAACTCTGAACTTTGACCCCAGGAGGAAGGGACAGATCCCCGTAGATAAGAAGGGAGAGCAAGGTTGACCGTCAACGTGGTAGCTGGTGGAACAGTAAGAAAATGAAGATGGCGGACAATATTTTGTAACCCAGAATTATTAATCAATGCAAATATAGCTGTAGATGATAGTAGGCAATTAAAAATGGCATGTAAAGAAACACCCGGTTTCTTCATTTATTTTTAAATTAACCCCTTAGACACCACAGCCTCCCTATATATATATATATATATAATTTCATTAACATCTAATCAGTTCTTCTAGAAATAATTGAAGAAATATGAAAATTCTTTTAATTTTGAAATAACACCAGCAGTATGTTGTTTAATAAAAAACGTAGTACAATAATATATGTTACAAAAATTGACATTTCAGCACTAGCCAATATTAAATCAGTTTAGTAAGTTCATAAGTCAACACTCAGAAGCTCTTAAAAAACTTTGTTTTTGAGATCGGATTTAAGACGCTTTAGAGGCACGTGAAATAAAATCAGAGTCTCCAATAAAGGAAACCTTGAAGAGAAATTAAATGAAACATGGGTGCCCGAAACACGAAGGAATCGCAATCAAGTAATGAATTAGTTTGGCCGTAAATGTAATCGCGAGAGGAGACAATTCTCATGAAGTTAATGACAGACAGTGACATCTCGTATCATTAATCAAGCGAGGAGAAGAGAAGGAAAAAAAAAGCACCAGTAGTCTCTTCAATCAACAGAAATTACAGTCGGGAAAATGGAGACATAGAAATAAATCTACGGTGAAGGATTTGATGATTTTTCTTTGGGTCGATTGTACTAATTCTTAGGAAAATGTGTTTTGAGAATATAGTTAAATATTACGACCACAGTTATTTTATTGGATTTATATATATGAAAAATCCCTCTATTATTTTATAAATTATAAATATAAATATCAAATGTGAACAAATTTAATAGTGATTTGCTATTAAAATAGGGCTGTTTGGACAAAAATCCTGAAAACGACATTTATCAATACCAATACCGGGTGATTTTGTTGGACGTCGTATAGCCATATATATAGCAGACATACTAGATATAGATCACATATAGATCTGAACACACACACACATATAGATATAGTTCTACATATAGAGATCTACATATATATGGATATAGTTCTACATATATAGATATAGATCTGCACACACACACAGATATATACAGATATAGTCCTACATATATAAATCTACATCTATAAATATATATCTGCACAACACATCTAAATGTGCACACATCTGCTATATATATGGAATGTGACAGCATAGCTATTGCATAGCCATATATATAGCAGATTCAAGTTAACCAAGATGCACCACAAAGTATCTCCTACAATGAACTCGCATTTCTGCCAGCTGAATTTGAAACGAACTCTTCCAAAAGTGACATTTACGATATTTCATACTTATCATTAAGCTTAACTGAAGGATTTTCCAGTCTACAAATTTATCATGCCCATCCCTGGCATGGAAATAAAAAGTGTCAGTTATAAATCATCTTATGGATCTGAAACCAAGTATTCGGGAGCTTAACACGGCTTTATTTGACAACTACAGTGGCCTGGTGAAATCGATATATCGCAGTGTTTGATGTATGCAGGCGTATATATTTGTATATGGCAAAAATCCAGTCTCTGTTATTATAGGATGATGGTTTATTATACAATTGATATATTATACAACCCTCTATGATGGGTTTATTATACAATTTGAGAGCAGCGAATATCGTATTGTTAGTAGCTTTGGAGTGCAAAAGGGTGATGTTTCTAACTCACTCCTTGATTACTAATATTTTGTATTTATATATATATATTCGTGACTCCTTATGCATTCCAAGAACAGCTACTGATAAGCCATAAATTAAGAGTACTGCCTTACAGGAGATCCAAACCAGAAGCCTAACCGTTAACGCAAGATCTTTATATGATTAGTTAGTCCCATTTGCTATAGCATTTCTTCTACTCTGAAAGCAGTGACTGCAACGCTGGCTATCAGAATAATCTAACATGAGCTTCATACAGCCTAACTGTGCACATTATTGTTGAACGACGAGTTGGCAGACTTGTATTTTGGCAATTTTTCATTTATAGTCGTTTGTTATTCTTTTGCCCTTTTAGCACAAATAATTGTGTTTAGGAGTTACTGCCTATTACACATTCATAAAATTAAATTATTCAAATTATCACTTTGTTTTCAATTGTAAAAAAATACATTTCAGAAGTTAATCTGTATCAAATTAGGTAAAAAGGGGGCATCTGGACTTTTATTATGCAAAACCTTCTTCAAAATTCACGCTGTGTCCCGATAGTGTGTAGGGAAATTCAAAGAGCATCTCTCTCCAGGAATTCTTTGAAAAACATCGCATTCAAATTCGGCGAAAATAAAAATTTAGGCGCAAATTTAATATTCGTCCTTTTGAATTCTTGAAACGAGACCCTTTAAAAGAAAAAAAACCCGTGCGTGTAGAGCTTCCAAAACAGAAATGTCCGTACGTGACTGGTGATTCGAATTACTCCAGGGAATACGAATCACCCTGACTACATTCGGAAGTGAACTTCAAGTAGTATTTCTTGTTTGTTTCTTTTAACAGCTGCCTTTAAATAAATTTAAATGTGAATGAGAGAGTCATCAATAATTCCCCTCCCCCAAGAATAACGTATATTTAACACACGCTCCACCTTAGGCCAGTGGTAGTACACCGGTTTCTATTTCTTTGTTAGTATACTTTCTAACACCTTAATGGATTATCTCAAATATATTCGTATCTTATATTTGTAATTTCCGATACATCCCGTGTTAACTCGTGCAAAATTATTCTTTCATTCTGGACCTAAACTATTTTGGTTTACCTAAATTATTTGGATTTTTGGTTTAAACTATTTTGTTTACTATTCTAACACGAGTTCCCTAAAAATATTGCACTTTTGTGATTTCATGTTGTTTATATCCTTCAGTACCTTCAGTGTCGTATATTCCTGTCGTTCACTATCGTATTTTTGCGTTTTCATGTTGTTTATGTCCTTCAATAACTTAAGTGTCGTATATTCCTTTCCTTAAATATTGTATCCTTTGCGTTTTTATGTTGCTTATGTTCTTCAGTATTTTCAGTATCATACATTGTCTCCTTCAGTATTGTATCTTTTGTGATTTCACGTTATGTCCTTCATTATCAGATATTCCTTCCTTAAGTATATCTTTTGCTATTTCATGTTGTTTAGATCCTACAGTTCCTTCAGTGTCGTATGTTCCTGTTCTTCAATATTGTATCTTTCGCGATTTCCTATTATGTCCTTCAGTACCTTCAATATTGTATATTCCTATCCGTCAGTATCGTATCTTTTGCGATTTTATGTCATGCCCTTCAATATCTTCAGTATTGTATCTTTCGCTCCGTCAATATCGTATCTTTTGCGATTACATGTATGTCCTTCAGTACTCAAAAGATGGTGAGAAGCATCGTATTTCTTCATTGTTGGTGTTTTTTAATCCGAATGACTAAATTTAAACTTTAATTTCTACAATAAAAATTAACAAAACAGAATTACAACTTACTGATCCTAATCTTAAAACAATCCCTTATGTTTTTATTTAAATAAAAAATGCTTCTGAAAGAAAACTAGATTAAAAAAATAGATCCTTTACGGGATTAATCTGAAAAACACGTAATTCAGAGTAAAATAGTCATATAAAGCATGATATTTAAAAATTGTTTTTTATTAATTTTAATTGATAATTCATTTTAATAATAAATAATAATTAGTTTGTTAATTGTTTTCCCCAAAAAATTATGCCTAATATTCCGCACAAAAGGCACTACTTTTATCTCGAGTGAGAGTAATATGGCTTCTCCTTTCCTACACTCTCCATAGAAGTCTTGTATAACATCTAAATCTACTACGAATCATATGCCAATATTTTCCTTGGAGTACAAAGAAAATATAATTAACACTTTCGTTGACGGTCCAGTGTGGATGTGTTGATAGTTATTGCTCTGCTGCAGAAACGGTCTTTCCCAGAAAACAAATTACTTTTTAACAAATATGATTGAAAAGTGATAATAAACACAATTATATGTATCATACTGATTACAAAATAATATCGAAGCCTTTCTTGATAGAGTATTTTGACTACGCTTCAACACATGGTAGGCAATAGAGGTAAAAATTATTTCACAATTGCCACATTACGCGCTGTGGCATGATATGTTAAAAGGGGAAAAATAATGAAAATAAATGACAAAATTTTATTATTTTTTGTGTGATATTTTTATCATTGACAAATTATTAATATAAATGAATAATTCTCCTAAAAAGGACCTCCCGGGAGGCACTGCACTCCTACTTCGATGGGAAGGACATGATAAATCTATGTGCAATTATGTCTTTTCGTTGGCTTAAGAAGAAAAATGGGACGTTTCTTCTATAACTACTTGTTCAAATTGCATTCGCAAAATAAAAAATGTAGCAGGCAACCTGTGTTGCATACTTAAAATACATATCTATGGTATTAATAGCGAATGATTTAGATCCAAGTGACTGTCCTTCAAAAAGGTACAAAAATGTTTCATGTGATTGCAGTAACAAAATCTATTACGGATTTGCTCAACAATTTTTTAAATAAGTTATTTAATCAAGGCCATAGCGTCTTAACAGATTGCTCTGCATTTCGTAACTAAAGGACTTTGATTTGAGATCTGACAAGCGATGTTGCACTGAAAGCGCACTGTAAAATCGCAGGCCTTAAAGTAATTCCATTAGGTTCAGAAATGATAAGAAGGAAATTGCGAATCACTCAGGTTTTCATAATGCGTTGTTTTCGTTACAAATTGTGATGTGTAAGACAGATGTAGTTTAGCAGGACTCCTTTCATCCTGGAAAACGCACAATCTGCTACATTTCTGATGACCTAGGGGCGAATTTCCTCAGATCAAAATACACAGCATTTGAAAACAACAATATATTCAATCATTATTCTTCACTTGTTGCAATATGATTACAAGAAGTGAATCGATATATCTTAATCTTGCAATATGATTGCAAAAGGAAGTATATATATATATAGATAGATATATGCTAATTTCTTTAGATTATTATTAAAAAAAATAGTATCTCATAAGAAGACTTTTTGTAATTATTCATATATAGATTTTCTAAAGGCAGTTCAAAGATAATTTTAAAAATTGAAGTATGCATCCAACTAGGATAAAATAACTGCCCTTTTAATTGGTAGCCTATAACTTGGATAAGTTTCGAACATTGTAGCATAAATAAATTTCAGTTTAAGAAACTAACTCACTTTAACAAAGTTTCTTAACCAGCAAAAGTTTCGAAGAGGCTTTTGATTTTAAAAGTCATTTATATGTAAATGAGTGTTTACATTATGTGAAAGCAATTTACGTGGAGACGAGAATGTTTCTACAAAATTTCATGTTTCTTGAAAATTTATTATCCTTTTTTACCAGTAGTGTGAGATTTTTAATTTTTTTTTTTTCTTGTGTTATATAATCATTAACATTTTTCTTGTGTAATACATTTTATTATTATTTCTTTTTATGAATGAAGTCGATTCAGGATTTCGAAACAACCACACATAAAAGTTAATTAACTTGAGACATTATTTTTGATTGTATAAATTTTTTATTTATCATCTACATTTTTATGTGTAATTTATAGTTATATTTTATTCAATTCCTATTATTAGTTCACACTCTCCCTGTAGGGACCTGAATGGCCGAGTGTCTAGCTCTCGGTGCCACTGGGTTTCGGGTTCGAGTCCCGGCGGGGCCATGGATGTTGGTAGTGGTTCGGAATCCACTTTAAGCCGTAGTTCCCGGTCTCCTATGACTGTCGAGTAGAAGTCGTACCCGGCTCCATCAGCAGAAGTCAGACAACAACAACAACTCTCCCTGTATATAGCTTGTTCAAATTTTCAATCGTTCATAAAATACTTTTTTATTCATCCACTCAGTTCAAATACATTTTTGAAACTTGTAGTGGATGACACTGGATGTTAACACAGTTTTTTCAAATATTAATTCATTAATTAAATATAATTAATTAATTTTAGTTTTATATGGGAGAAAAAATGCTCTTCTATAAATATTTAGCAGGATATAAATTTAGGAATAATACCGTCAGCAGCGAAGCGTGTAGATCGCTGGAAATTCATTCATTCTGGGTTCTAGTCTGTCAAGGATCAAGGAGGCAACAAAATGGAAAATGAAACATGTGAATAAATTAGTGAGAGAGATGGAAAGTGTGTATGTGAGAGAGAAAAATTATCTCTCTCTTACACACACTGAGAGATAATTTTTCTAACTTAAAAAAATGAATTTAAATTATTTATTAAGGAATTTCTGCAATGTAGTGAAAAAAAAAGTAGAAATTGACTTTGAAATTTTTTTATTACTTGTTTAATTTATAGTTACATAAATTAATTAAATTCATTTTATATTAATACCGGATGTCGTATTTCACAGCTATTTCAAGAAAAGGTATTTAAGGAGCAAAAGACTTTTCTGGAAGAACTTTCAAAGGTAATTTTTTCACAAAGGCTTTTTTTATTCACATATTATAAGGAAAAATACTCAGAAAACTTCCTATATGCAGTCTGATTATCTCAACAGCCATCGAGTCTCTTCATTTCTGAAAGCATAGAAGGCAAGAATGGACATCAACAGCGGGATTTAAACCTGAGTCCTTCTAGCTGAATCAATAATTGACATGGGGGGGGGGGACATCTATAGTTTAATTAAGAATAGATCATAATAGTTTTTTATAATTATATGACGATTTCAAAATTCGTCGCCGTTCTTACTAAATTGGTACTTTGAGTGAAATTTAAAACATTTACATTTTTTGGGGGATGGAAAATTTTTGTAACGTCTCGGCCTATACTAGACCTAAAACTGCTTCAAGAAGAGGGGCCACTTTCACGTTCATGGGAGCACTTTAATTATTATCTATAAGCATTATATATATGTATATATATATAGAACTCTGGGTTACTATATTATTTATAAAGAAATGAAAATGAAAAATATAAATTTGATTCGCAACTGCAGTCCACTCCAAAGTAGAAGTTTTTAACAGTTCTCGACTCTACGACGAATCTACTGCGGGCACATAGCGTGAGACACGAAACCACAAAGGTCTCAATTTATAAGCATGGGGAAATTCCGGCCTGTTGAATATATATATAAACTGGCCTGTTCAGCCACTTTACAGAGAAAGAGAAAAACAACACTTCTGGTCAGCTCGTCACAGAACACCCTACTTTCCTTCTTTAAAAACTCCCCTTTAAGAAAATCCGCCAAGAAGTGGGGCAGTAAACTTCCCTCACTTCTAATGGAGTGGACACTTCCTCAGCCTATCGTCTATCAATCACGATGCAGTTCATATTCCATCTGTATTGTTTCGACCTGTACACAATACCAACATTCGCCATCGATTCTCCACATTTCTGAAAAAAAGTGACTGCAAAGGATGCCACAAGTGGATTCAAACCTTAAAACCGTTCAAACTTAGATTCAAACTTTATTATTTGAGCGCGCTGATAATAGATCATTTTTTGTTATTAAATTAACATGTTTCTCTACATTAGCATTTTTTTTCTGATTTAAAATTACTTAAATTGATAAAATTAAATATCCTCAATTACGTCATAGATTCTTATTAGAAAAAGAAAGAAATCTTTCAATTATTACGTTTTGATACTATAAAAATAATGCATCTTGAAGATATTGCAGAAATTAATATTACAACGGGGGACTTATCGTCGCAAACATGGGTTAATAGACGCCCAGTTTTTGTTTTAAAGAGAACAAGTATGCAATCACACGATAACACAGTGGCAACATATTTCACTGGCGGTAATTGCAAAACTTTCTTTTGCCAGTTAATGTTCATTATAACGGTTTTGCCCTGATGCTGCCCAAGCAACGTTCTCCGTCATTTAGAATAATTGGGCGCTTCGTTACGTGTTTCTGGGTAACGCGATTTGTGACTTAAATGAACGCAGCCAACTCCAATATGACGCTAAATTGGACTCCTTGTTTGCTGCGTTGAGTTGCCCACGGTCTATAAGTCTCGATAAATAATTATGTAGACGCATTATTAAATCGAAATGAAAATTTGTCCCAGAAATCACTCGGTAATAGTTTCCAGGGATTTGTTTTTAAATGGGAAAGATTTCATTCGAGTGAAAATGTGTTGCTAGTGTGACGATGAAAGGATACTATTTCTTTTTTTTCAACGCCAATTTGGTCCTAATTTGTTAAACTATATAGTCAAAATTGTGTTAATTTGGCGATAGATTAATTTTCTTTTTAGAATTTTTAAGTTAAATCTATTTTAATTATTAAATAATTATTATCTACTGGAATCAAATAATAAATGGCGTTGTTTAATGATAATTGTAATAATCGTAAAATTCTTGTTATAATATAAATAAATAATATTTTTAATTAATTACGTTTGGTTTTTTTCTGCCCTGGATGTCCACTTTAAAATTATAAGTCCCGATATTACCTGACTGTTGGGTGCAGGATTGACAATCCCCTACCCCGTGAAAAGAAAAACACTTCCTGTCTCGAAACTTGCCTGTTGGCCGAAGGTCTTGGCCCGCTATGGGGCTGTTGCGCCAGTGAGGAAGATAAACACTTCCGTATTTATTCTTCTTATATATTCATATATTTCTATGTATTAGTCTTATTATTTTCTACTTTTTAATTCCGGGAAATCTCGCGGAAATGGATATGATAAATCTGTCGCCCGAAATCGAAGTAGAAGAGGAGAACATGCCAAACCTACTCAGGGTGATGTACTTGGGTAACGCTGAATATACTACATAACTGCCACTCGAATGAAGAATATCCCTAGATCAATGTGTCGGCATTCAAAAATAGAATGTTTTTTTACACCAAAACTTTACCAAACTTTCAATTTTTCATTTTTAGGAAACTACAAACTAAATCAAAAATATTAATTTAACCTGAAAAAAAATATTATTTTTTGTCTAATTAATAGAGTATAAAATATCTGACAAATTGAGGAAAGATTTTAAAAGCGCCCTTAATTAACTATCTATTTAGCGAAGATTTATTATCCATTTTATTCATCCCTTTCAACTTCACGAAGGTATTTTTCTGACGTATATTATTCTGATGCCTGGAATAACCAAGTTTAATTTCCAAAGAATCTCATCAAAGATTTCTCAAATGTCTCAAAAAGTTAGGCGAGCGCTCGAGATTTGCTGCCTAATCAAAATCCCCTCAATCCAAGATAATCGAATAACCTCGGTTTATTTATAACTCATTTAAAGATTCAGTGTCACTTGCACAATGGGATGCGCGCCCAGATTAATGCCACCAGACGTCCAGTTGCAGGAAGGAGTTAAAACAAGCTGATTTCTCGCAATTATAGCGCCCTTTGTTAGGAAGCGTCGGGCTTCGGTCGAGGTTGACAGTGATGGAGACACAAGTGCTGAAGAATTTCCTGCTAAAAGTGCTGGTTGGGCAGAAAGGCTTCATAGATAGGGGTTTTCCTACTTTCTATTACAGTGCTATTGTGAGACAGTTAGGAATAATAAAATGTCCGTAAAAATTATTTCTAGATAAATGTGATGGTGACAAATTTGGTGACAGGTGAGGAGTTTGATATCTTTGTTACTTTGAACACTTTTTGTTGTTTTTGAATGCCCTGGTCATTGACCTAAGGTCAATACTCTCTAAAAAAGGAAGAAAAATCAACAGATTTAGGAGATTTCATTGTTAACCAGGATGCACCATGACGGCCTATTACACAAAACTTGAATTACTATAGGTTTTGGATTCATGTCCCGGCGGTGCCATGTCTGTTTGTAGTGGTTCGGAATCCACTTTAAAACTATAGGTCCGGTATAACGTGACTGTTGGGTGACACTGACAACCCTACCCCTTAAAAAGAAAACATTTCGTTCTCGAAATTTGCTTGTAGGCCGAAGGTTATGGCCCACCATGGGGCTGCTGCGCCTGTGATGAAGATATACACTTCTGTATTTATTCTTCTTATATTTTCTTATGGTTAGTCTATTACTTTCTACTTTTTAATGCTGGAATATATCGCGGAAATGGTGGTGATAAATCTGTAGCCCGAAATCGAAGAGGAGGATGTGAACATGCCAAATGCTTCTTATGAGGAATTTCGACCCAAATGCACACAGTAACAGAGTGATGTACTTGTATAACGTTAAATCCTCTACATATCAACCACTTGAATGAACAATACCTTTAAGCAAAGTGCCTGCAGTGAAAAAAAACAACAACCGCAGAATATTTTTTACAGCGAAACTTCACCAAATTTTGAATTTCTTATTTTTACAAAACTACATCAAAAATAATAATTTGGTCTGAAAAAATATTGTATATTGTTTCCCTATTTATTTAGTATGAAAGAATTTAAAAGTGTTGCTAAATAACCATCTATTTAGCGAAGATTTATTGTTCTTTTTATTTAATGCTTTCAATTTCACGAAGGAATTTTTCTGACGTATATTATTCTGATGTTTGGAATAACCGAGTGTTATTTCCAAAGAATTTCATCAAAGATTTCTCAAATGTCTCAAAAAGTTAGGCGAGCGCTCGAGATTTGCTTAATCAAAATCCCTTGAACCCAAGATAATCGAATAACCTCGGTTTATTTATAACTCATTTAAAGATTCAGTGTCACTTGTACAATGGGATGCGTGCTCCAGACTAATGCCTCCAGACGTTCAGTTGCAGGAAAGAGTTAAAATAAGCTGATTTCACTGCAATTAAAGTGCCGTTTGTAAGGAAAGGGCGCTTGTTGTTGTTTTTGAATGACCTGGGCATTGACCTAAGGTCAATGCTCCCTAAAAAGGAAGAACTACAGATTTAGGAGATTCATTGTAAACCAGAATGCACCACAAAGGCCTATTACACAAACTTGAATTCCTATAGAATTCGGATTCGTGTCCCGGCTGCGCCATGTCTGATTGTAGTGGTTTCGAATCCAATTTAAAACTATAGGTCCCTGTGTAATGTGACTGTTTTGTGTAGGGCTGACTACCCTACCCCATAAAAAAAAACATTTTCTGTCTCGAAACTTGCCTGTAGGCCTACCATGGGGCTGTTGCGCCAGTGATGAAGATATACACTTCTGTATTTATTCTTTTTATATCTTCTTATATTTCTATGTATTAGTCTTTTTATTTTTATTATTTAATATTAGAATATCTCGCGGAAATGGAGACGATCAATCTGTAGCCCGAAACGAAGATGAGGAGGAGAACATGCCAAACCTCCTTTAGATGATGCACTTGAGTAATGTTGAATCTACTAAATAACTGCCACTGAATGGAGAAAGTGAACTTCACTCGGAACTGACTACATTCGGGAGTGAACTTCAAGTAGTATTTCTTGTTTGTTTCTTTTTACAGCTGGCTTTAAATAGAATTTAATTGTGAATGAGAGAGTCATCAATAACTCCCACTCCACTAAGGATGAAGTATATTTAACACACGCTCCACTTTTGGCTCAATGGTAGCACACCAGTTTTTATTTCTCTGATAGCATACTTTCTAACATCTTAATGGATTATCTCGAATATATTCATATCTTATATTTGTAATTTTCGTTACGTCCCGTGTTAACTCGTGCAAAATTAATCTTTAATTGCAGACTTAAATTATTTTGGTTTACCATGTTTTATTTTAACTCGAGTTCGCTAAACATATCACCCTTTTGCTATTTAATGTTGTTTCTGTCCTTCAGTATCTTATATTTCTGCCCTTTTGTAATCGATTTAGTTTAAAGTTATTATAGATTGGGTCCAAACTATCTACACCTAGAGCCATTGAACACACAAAAGCCCGACTCGTGGCTCTGTCCTAACGTGCGCTGCTAATGAGCATCAGAGTTGAGGTTCAATCCACTGGCATCATTATTGAGACACTGTTTCAAAAACTAGGAGATTCCATGACGTTTGTGATGTTCAGCATCTTACCTCGCGAGTCGGATTACCTAGTGGGAGATTTCCGCGTTTCTCCCATGCGATATAGAAATGCGGGTAATTCCCCTTAAAAAGTCCTCCTGGAATGCACTGTTTTCCTTCTTCAGCGACTCGGAACTATTCAGACTTCTACTTATAATTGCTACATCACAACAACAGACTTCCCCTTTACCTCCATTCATGAGTAGACTACTCATTGGGTGCCCATCCGCGCTGCGGGCACTGAGGATTAGGCACAATAACATTCTGACAAGAAGGGAGTCAGGTTCGAAATCCTATAAACTAAGTCTAACCTAAAGCTTCCATGCTGGGAAAGGATATAATAAATCTAGGCAGAAATTTCTTTTCTCTTAAGGAGCAAGGTAGCATTTTATTTCTAGAATAACTTGTCCAAATTGTGTTCATCAAAATAAGAAGTGTAGTAAGCACTCTGTGGATGGCACTCCCTTGGAATAGTTGAATTTGCTACATATCTATCGTTCTAATAGCGAATGATTTATATAAATGTGACTGTCCTTCAAAAGCAACAAAATTGTTTCACGTGATTGCAATATTACAAAATCTGTTACTGATTTGCTCAACAAATTTTAAAGTCATTTATTTGATTAGAGCCTTATCGTCTTAGTAGACTACTGTGGACTTCGTAACTAAAGGACCTTGGTTTGAGATCTGACAAGTGATGTCGCGCTGAAAGCTTCTATATCTATGCCGGTGGTAGTCACGGTAAAATTGAAGGCCGTATAGTACTTCCATTAGGATCAAAATGAGTAATGAATCACTCATTACGTAAAAGAAGTTGTGAATCACTCAGATTCCCATAATGCGATGTTTTTCGTTACAAAGTATTGATGAAAAACATAGATATAGTGCATCTGGATTCTATAGTTCATCCTGGAAAACACACAATCTGCTGCAATCTGTCGCATCAATCTGCGACAACTACAATCTGCAATATGCATAACCTCATGGAGATTATCTTCAGGTCAAAATACACAGCATTTGAAAACAACAATATATTCAATCAGTATTCTTCACTTCTTGCAATATGATTGCAAAAAATGAATCGATATATTTTGATCTTGCAATATGATTGCAAGAAGTGAATCAATATATCTTAATCTTGCAATATGATTGCCAAAAGTGCAGTGTAGATTGCAATATATATAAATGCTGATTCCGTTAGATTATTGTTCAGAATAAAGAATATGCCCTGAGAAGATTCTTTGTAATTATTCATATAGTTTTTCTGAAGTCAGTTCAAAGATAATTTTTAAAAATTTGAAGTATGCATCCAACTAGGATAAAATAACTAGTTTTTTAATTGGTTGTCTATAATTTGGAAAAGTTTCGAACTTTGTAACATAAATAAATTTCAGCTTAAGAAACTTTCGTTTTAACAAAATTTCTTAAGCAGCAAAACTTTCAAAGAGGCTTTTGATTATAAAAGTCATTTATATGTAAATGAATGTTTACATTATGTAAAAGCAATTTATGTGCGACAATTTATGTATTTTTTCTACAAAATTTCACGTTTCTTGAAAATTTATTATAATTTTTTCAGTAGTGTGAGATTTTGATTTGCTTTTCTTGCATAATCGTGTAATACATTTATTATAATTTTTTTTTATAAAGTCGATCCAAGTTATTTTGAAACAACCACAGATGAAAGTTAATTAACTCAAGACAATATTTTTTTGATTGCATATATTTTTTTTTATCATCTACATTCTTTCAGTAATTTATACTAATTTATAATTACATACATTAATTACATTCAATTTATATTCATAGTGGATTTCGTATTCCACGGCAATACCAAGAAAAGGTAATTGATGAAGAAAAAGACTTTGCCTTCTGGAAGAACTTTCAGAGGTAATTTTTTATTTGCATGTTATAAAAGAGAAAACTCTGAAAACTCCCTACATGCAGCCTGATTATCTCAACTGCCTTCTTTTGTCTTTTCATTTCTGAAAGCATGGATGACAAGAACGAACACAAACAGCGGGGTTTAAACCTGAGTCCTCCTGCACGATAGCTGAGTACTTTACCGAGATGAGGACCATCTATAATTTAATTAAGACAGATATTTTTTTATAATTATATTACGATTTCAAAAAAATAAAAAAAAAAAAAATACACATTTGAATTTTTTTTTTTTTTTTGGGGGGAGAGATAGAACGTTTCCTATCAAACGATACATCCTCAGTTCATAACCTGACAATCGTAACAGAGGCTTAATTTTCTGTTTCTGAGCTAAATAATGGGTCTAAACATTTATTTTACTTCTTGGTCAACATTCCAGTGGTATGTGTGCAGCTAGCGTTCAAGAGGACATAGGACATAGGACCGAATTCATTTGTGGTGTCCGCTGCGGTCACTGCTTTTAAAACCTACAGATTTGATGCCGATTGTAGCAGAAAATGTAGGCATTTCACACCGATAGTCAGACGACATAGTGCAGTGATTCTCAAACTTTTTGAAATCGAGGAGTAATTGAAATCCGCCAAATATTTGAGCCCGACTCGTCCACCCTTCTCTGTAAAAAGAAATCAACTCTTATCCTATCTCGAAATCTGCCAGTAGGAGGATAGGGAATTTCATGTTTCTTGAAAATTTATTATCCTTTTCTCCAGAAGTGAGAAGTTTTTAATTTTTTTTTTCCTTGTTTAATGGTGTAATACATTTATTATTATTCTTATTTTATGAAGGCGATTCGGTCTTTCGAAACAACCACAAATAAAAGTTAATTAATTTGAGACATTATTTTTGATTACATACATTTTTATGTGTAATTTATACTAATTTAAAGTTACATACATTAAAAATATTCATTTTATATTTAGATTGGATCTAGTATTCAAAAAAGAAAATGTACTTGATGACTGGTTTGTTGCTCTACGATCATTTTTGTGCACACTTTGGGATAAATAGACCGGGACCTCCAGTTTAACGTGGATTCCGAACCACTATCAAACATCCATGACACTACCAGGATTCGAATCTGAAGCCTGGGGTACCAAAGGCCAGAGCGGTAGCCAATTGGCCAACAGACCGCGCTACTTGAAGAAGATAGGACATTATCTTCTGGAAGAACTTTGAGAAGTAATTATTTTATTTGCATCTCATAAAGGAGAAAACCCTAAAAACTCCCTATATGCAGCCTTATTATTTCAACTATTGAGTCTCTTCCCTTCTGAAAGCATGCAAGGCAAGAACGGACATCAACAGCGGGAATTAAACTTCCTACAGGATAGCTGAGTAAATTGCTGATATGGGGCCATCTGTAATTTAATTAAGAATAGATCGTAATATTTTTTATAATTATATGACGATTTCAAAATTCGTCACTGTTTTTACTAAATGGGTACTTTGAATGAATTTTAAAAGATTTACATTTTTTTTGGAGGGGGTGGAAAGTTTTGTAGCATCTCGGACTATACTAGACCTAAAACGGCTTCAAGAAAAGGGCCACTTTCAGGTTCATGGGAGCACTTTAATTATTATTTATAAGCGTTATATATATATATATGTATATATATATATATACAGAATTCTGGGTTATTATACTATTTACAAAGAAATGAAAATGAAAAATATAAATTGGATTCACAAGTGCAGTGCACTACAAAGTCGAAGATTTTAAGAGTTCTCGAGTGTGACGACGAATCTAATGCAGCTGCTCTGTGGCAGACCTTAATTGTCACATGGAGTGACACACGAAACCACAAGGGGCTCACTTTGCAAACAGGCGGAATCTCTAGCCTGTTCAGTCATTTTACAATAACCCTTCTGGTCGACTCGACACAGAATACCCTTCTGTCCTTCTCCAAAAACTTCCCTTTAATTCAAGAGTCCCGTCAAGAGGTGGAAGAGTAAGCTTCCCTCATTTCTGATTAGAGTGGACACTTCCTCAGCCCATGGTCTATCACCAATCACGATGCAGTCCATATTCCATTCTGTAATTGTTTCGATCTGTATACAGTACCAACATTCGCCATCCATTCTCCACGTTTCTGAAAGACGTGACTGCAATCAACCTCACCAGTGGATTGAAAACTTAAAAACTTTCCAACTTAGACTCAAAGCATATTATCTGCGCCCGTTGATACTGGACCACATTTTCGTTATTAAATTTACCTATTTCCTGGCATTAGGACTTTATCTAATTTAAAATTACTTACAATTTAAGTAGAATTTGGATGCATGAACTCATGTCGTGACAATTTGTTTTCCATATTTAATGGTCTGTTTTAAACCTTCTGGCTGTCATGAATCTTAAGTACAATTATGCATGTATTCCATAACTGTTGTGTCATTATTGATTTCTTTTTACTATACAAAATTGTCTTCATGTATAATTTCATTAAAATCCAATAAATTCTTTTTAGAAATAATTGAAGAAATATGAAAATTATTTTAATTTTTAACACCAGCAGTATGTAGTTTAATAAAAAACGTAGTCCAATAATATATGTTAAAAAATTGACATTTCAGCAGTAGCCAATATTAAATCAGTTTAGTAAGTTCATAAGCCAACATTCAGATGCTCTTAAAAAACTTTGTTTTTGAGATCGGATTTAAGACGCTTTAGAGGCACGTGAAATAAAATCAGAGTCTCCAATAAAGGAAACCTCGAGGAGAAATTAAATGAAACATGGGTGCCCGAAACTCGAAGGGAATCGCAATCAAGTAATGAATTAGTTTTAATGGCCGTAAATGTAATCGCGAGAGGAGTCAATTCTCATAAAGGTAATGACAGACAATGACATCTCGTATCATTAATCAAGCGTGGAGAAGAGAAGGAAAAAAAAAGCACCAGTAGTCTCTACAATCAACAGAAATTACTGTCGGGAAAATGGAGACATAGAAATAAATCTACACTGAAGGATTTGATGCTTTTTCTTTGGGTCGATTGTACTAATTCTTGTGAAAATATGTGTTGAGATTATTTTTAAATATTACGACCACAGATATTTTATTTGATTTATATATGAAAAATTCATCTAAAATTTTATAAATTATAAATTTGAGTATCAAATGTGAACAAATTTAATTGTAATTTTCTATGAAAGTAGATCTGTCTGAACAAAAATCCTAAAAACGACATTTCTCAGTATCGGGTGTTTTTGTTTGATGTCATATAGTCGTATATAAAACAGGCATATTTAGATATAGATCACATGTAAATCAACACACACATATAGATATAGATTTCTACATATATAGATCTGTACAACACATATAGTTCTACAAATATAAATACAGATATAGATCTGCACAACACTACATATAGATATATAAATATAGATCTGCACAACATGTATAAATGTGCACACATCTGCTATATATATGGCATGTGACAGCTTAGATATGACATAACCATATATAAATAGCAGATTCAAGTTAACCAAGATGTACCAAGAGGTTTCTGCTACATTGGATTAGCAGTTTTGCTACCAGAATTTGAAACGAACTCATCCAAAAGTGGACTTTAGGATGTTTCATCTTCCTCATTAAACATACAATGAGTGTAAAAAGTATTCGTACAGTATGACAAATGATTTAAAAAGAAATCCGTTCATAAAAATTATAAACATAAATTTCATTTTAATTAATTATAAATATATAATAGAACATATTTTAACTAGTTTTATGTGAAATTGACACAAAAAATAATTTTATACATGAATAAATATTTACAAAACTGAAACAATCCAACATCTTGTGGTGTAAAAGTATTCGTACACTAAAAGAAATGCAAATTTTTTAGTTATTTTGTGATTGGTTTAGCCATTATGATGTAGTTAATTGACGTCATCTTGTAAGTTACTTAAAAGGTTCTTCAGTGGAAATTTTAATGTAGTGAGAAACTAGAAATTCTGTTATGGGTCGTAAAAGTAAAGAGACAAGTGTTTCCGAAAGAGAAGTGATTTTATAGCTCCGTAAAAATGGTAAATCGTACAACAAGATTTTTGATCTGGTCGGTAGACCCCGTTCAACTGTGCAGTCAATCATAAAAAGTTTACTGCCACTGGAACGGTTCAAAACAGTTTCCGTACTGGGCGACCATGTCTATTGACATCATCTGACAGGCGGTTTCTGGTACGTTCATTAAAGAAGGATCCCAAAATAAGTGCTCCTGCATTAACATCAGAACTAAAGAGCATGTGAACAGCAGTCTCCATAAGTACTGTTCGAAATGCATGCAGAAATGAAGGTTTCCATGGCCGTGTTGCGAGACGAAAATTCTTTGTTAGTGAGAAGAATCGGAAGCAGCGATTGTCTTTCGCCAAGCAATACGTTAATGAAAGTCCAGATTTCTGGAAAAAAGATTATCTTTACAGACGAAAGTAAATACAACATATTTGGATCAGACGGGAGACGAATGGTATGGAGAAAGCGCAATACAGAAATGCATCCTAAGAATTTAGAGCCAAAAGTGAAACATGGGAGTGGAAGTCTGCTCGTTTGGGGCTGTATGAGTGCTTCTGGGGTGGGCAAATTGGTCTTTATTAAAGGCATTCTGAATCATCAACTTTAAAAAATAATTTAGGACCTAGTGAAACAAAAATGGGCTTTAAATAGGTGATTACGTTTTCATGCATGATAACGACCCCAAGCACACAGCCCGAAACACAAGGCTCTGGATACTACATAATACTCCAAAGTTCATGAAATTTCCTCCTCAATCGCCGGACCTCAACCCCATCGAAAATTTATGGGACGTTCTTGATAAAAATATTAGATTCAGACATATTTCTAATAAAAATTATTTGGAATCAGCTCTTAATCAAGAATGGGACGCCATATCTAGCTCAATAACAACAAAATTGGTGGAATCGATGCCAAAGAGACTCAAGACAGTTATCCTAAGGATATCCTACAAGGAATACTTTTTACACTACAAGATGCTTGATTGTTTCAGTTTTGTAAATATTTATTCATGTATAAAATTATTTCTTTGTCAATTTCACATGCAACTAGGGAAAATATGTTCTATTACATATTTATAATTAATTAAAATGGAATTTATGTTTATAATTTTTATCAACGGATCTCTTTTAAATCAATTGTCGTACTGTACGAATACTTTTTTACTCTCACTGTAACTGAAAGATTTTCCAGTCTACAAATTTATCATGCCCATCCCTGACATAGAAATGGAAAGCAACAGTTACAAATCATCTATTGCTTCTAGAACTAAGTATTCAAAAGCTTAACAACTACAGTGGTCTGGTGAAATCGATATATCGCAGTGTTTGATGTATACAGGCGTATATATTTGTATATGGCAAATCCGAGTCTTTGTTATTATGAACTCCTCTATGATGGATCTGTTATACAATTTGAGAGTAGCGAATTTCGTATTGTTAGTAGCTTTTGGAGTGAAAAATGGTGATGTTTCTTACTCACTCTTGATTCTTCACATTTTGTTTTTTTATATATAGTTATGTAAGAACACAATATATATATATATATATATATTATTGCCTTGACTATTAATGTTGTTGCTGTTGTGTCCCTCACAGAAGGAGGGAAGAGGGGTGTAGCCTCTGTTCTGATGGAGCACCCGTAGGTAGAAGTCTGACTTCTGCTCCGTAACGCTCTTACAGTAATAAGAGCCTGGGACCTACGGCTTAAAGTGGATTCCGAACCACTACAAACATCCATGGCCAGGATTCGAACCGAAACCTGTGGCACCGAGCGCCAGAGCGCTAGATACTCGGCCATTCAGCTCCCAAATTTGTGAATGCCAACGGCACGCAGTGTTGCCAGGTGGTCACCCGCCCAAGTACTGATCGCGCCCAATGATGCTTGACTTCGGTGATCTAAGGAGAATCGGTATATTCGGCATGGTATGGCCATTGGCTCTTGACTATTAATATTTTGTATATATATATATATATATTTTCGTGGGTCACTTATGCATTACAAGAACAGTTACTGGCAATCCATAAATTAAAAGTGCCTTAAAGGAGCCCCAAACCAGAAGCCTGACCGTCAACGCAAGATCTTTATATGGATTAGTATGAGCCTCATGTAGCCTAATTGTGACGACGAGTTGGTAGACTTGTATTTTGACAATTTTTCATTTACAGTCGTTTGTTGCTCTTCTGCTTCGTAAGCATCAATAATTGTGCTTAGCAGTTACTGTCTACCACTTATTCATAAAATTAAATTATTCAAATTATTACTTTGAATCAATCGTAAAAAATACATTTCAGAAGTTAATTTGTATCAAATTAGGTAAAAAAAAAAAAGAGGTGTCTTGACTTTTATTATGCAAGACCTTCTTCAAAATTCACGCTGCTTCCCGTTCGTGTGTAGGGAAATTCAAAAGAGCATCTCTCTCCAGGAATTCTTTGAAAAAAACATCGCATTCAAATTCGGCGAAAATAAAAATTTAGGCGCAAATTTAATATTCGTTCCTTTTTGAATTCTTGAAACGAGACCCTTTAAAAGAAAAAAACCCATCCGTGTAGAGCTTCCAAAACAGAAATTTCCGTACGTGACTGGTGATTCGAATCACTCCAGGGAATTCGAATCACCCCTGACTGCATTCGGAAGTGAACTTCAAGTAGTATTTTTATTTGTTTCTTTTTACAGATGTCTCCAAATAGAATTTAAATGTGAATGAGAGAGTCATCAATAACCCTCTAAGAATAATGTATATTTATACGCTCCACTTTAGGCTCAGTGGTAGTACATCGGTTTCTATTTCTCTGTTAGCATACTTTGTAACACCTTAATGGATTATCTCGAATACATTCGTATGTTATATTTATAATTTTCGATACATCCGTGTTAACTCGAGGAAAATTAATCTTTAATTCTGGACCTAAGTTATTTTGGTTTACCGTGCATTATTCTAACACGAGCACTTACACGAGCAAATTATCGCACTTTGCGTTTTCATGCTGTTTATGCCATTCAGTACCTTCAATATTCCTGTCCTTCAGTATAGTATATTTTGCGATTTCATGTTATGTCCTTCAGTACCTTTAGTATTATATATTCTTTCTTTCAATATCGTATCTTTTGTTATTTCATGTTATTTAGATCCTTCAGTGTCGCATATTCCTGTCCTTCACTATTGTATCTTTTGCGTTTTTATTTCGGATATGTCCTTCAATAACTTCAGTATTTTATATTCCTATCTGTCAGTATCGTATCTTTTGCAATTTCGTGTATGCCTTTCGGTACCCAAAAAAGATGGTAAGTAGCATCGTATTCTTCATTGCTTATCACCGCTTTCATTTACTTTCGATTTACAGTGGGCCACAAAATTGAGTATACACCTTAGAAACTTAGAGACTTTTTGCAATTACAAATTAAATATTGCTTTAAGATGATTGAATTTTTTTACCTTATATACTTTAGTCTATGCTTTACGTATTATACTTATAAAATTGTCACGTTTTCTTATTTTTACGAAAAAAATAAAAGATCTGAGACGAGAGGAAAAATAACACCACAAAAATAAGTACACCTTTTAATTTCCTTTTAACGTACAAATTAATATTTTGTTGCATAACCTTTGCTTGAATTACAGCTTGTAATCTTCTGGACATAGATTCTACTAGTGTTTTAGTGATTTCAACAGAAATTTTAGCCCATTCTTCTTTCAGAACCTTCTTGAGAACTTCCTTGCTTGTGATTTCGTGCTCATGTACAGCTTTCTCTAATTTCGACCACAAATTTTCGATGACGTTTAGGTCTGGAGACTGGGCTGGAGTGTATATTGCTTCTTGCAATGGTACAGCAAGTATAACTGCACAATCTTCGCTGTATGCTTGGGGTCGTTGTCCTGCTTCAAGCCCCAACTTACTGGCACTTTTTTCAAGTTATCATTTAAAATCCCCAAATATACATGTTTGCCCATAATACCATCAATAAAGGCAAGCTCTCCAACTCCTCCAGCCGACATACAACCCCAAACGAGGACAGATCCACCTCCGAACTTGACTGTCTAAATTTTTTTTAGGTGCCAGTGCTTTCATGTCCATATTTTAAATCGTCCATCCTTTAAAGATTAAACTTACTTTCATCAGAAAATATTACAGTGTTCCAGAAAGAAAATAGGCTTTAAACGATGTTCTGTGGCGAAAATCACTCTCTTTTCTATTCACATACTTGATGAGTGGCTTTCGTATTGGTGTACGGCCATGAAACTCATATTGGTGAAGGGTACGTCGAATTGTTTCATCTGAGATCTTTTTCCCGATTGTCGAGGACATCGATAAAGCTAGTTTAGAGGTCCCCTCAGATCTTTCTTTTACTGAGTGAATGATCTTTTGCTGTTTTTATTTTTGTCCTCTTCCAGGAATATTGGCCACAGATCCAGTTTTTTTTTTATACTTCTGTAGTATTTTCAACCATGAGTTACACCAACGATTTCTCGAAGAAATTTTGATATTTTACAACCAATAAATCTGATTCAGTTTCTCTACGAGAGCTATTTTCGATTTTTTGAGAAAAAAAAATACTATTTCGTTGAAGTATGCGTGTTTCAGTACCCAAAAAGCAGCAGCTACTCCTGAAACTCTTTAAAGAAAATTTGAAACTAAAAAAAAGTGGGGGCATAATTTACAAATATAAGAAGTGTATACTCAATTTTGTGGCATGGTTTTCTATCTTTTCTTCGAATCGCTTACTTTTTTCGTAATAAATAAGTTAACTATAGAATTGTGTTATTATAGGATGGTAAAGCAGAGGTTAAAGTATCTAGGATAAAAAAAATTTTTCGATTTAAATCGTATTTAATTTCTAATTGGAAGAAGTCTAAAAGTTTTAAAACTAAATGTATGCTAAATGTCACTTCCAGCGTTGGTGATATTGTTTTAGAGGAAGTTATTACAGGCTGGGTCCGAACTTTCTTCACCTAGAGCTGTTTAAAAATGGTAAGCTGAAAAGAACTGAGGGGGTCAGGTTCGAAACCCTATAAACGAAGTCTAACCTAAAACTTTCATGCTAGGTAAGAACATGAAAAAATGTAAATGGTTTATGTATGCGAAAAGGTTTTTCGTTGACTTAAGAAGGAAGCCTCTAGATGCTCCTTTTAGAACTACTTGTCCTAATTTTTTTGTAAAATAAAAGACTCAAATGGCATGAATGACACCCCCTTAGAATAGTTGAATTTGCTACATATTGCAGGGTTTTTCCCATGAGAAGAGATATAGCATTTCGTTCCCAGGGCAAAGGAATGTATATTCTTTAACAAGTGCATAATAACAACTTATCGCTGAAATATGACAGCAGATAAGCATTGTCGTGGATATTTATACTGCATGCAATTAGTGTTTTGTTCTAATGAGAACAAGCTGTCACTCAAATCTTCGTTGTTGTCTGTTCAATCTTGATAGCTTGAAACATTTATAGATGGAATAAAGACTGAGTCATGAGTTGCTGCATCATGATTGGTGACAGACCAAGGACTGAGGAAGTGTCCACTCCAATGACTAGTGAGGGAAACTGAACCCCTCTTGATGGATATTTTTAAAGGGAGGTTGCTTTCATTGCGATGTCGCAATGAAAGCTTCCATGTCTATATCAGAAGTGGTTTCTGTAAAATCACAGGCCGTAAAGTACTTCCATTGGGATCAGAAATGAGAAGAAGATGTTAATCACTGAGATTCCCCAATACGTTGCTTTTCTTACAAACCATGATGGAAAAAAATAGGTGTAGTACAGCAGGGCTCCGTAGTTCACGCTGGGAAATGCATGATGTGATGCATCCCTTACTACCTAGTAGTGTCTGGTCAAAATGCACAACATTTTAAAACAACAATATTTTCAATCATTATTCTTCACTTCTTACAACATGATTGAAAGATGATCATCTTAATATTTGAAATATGATTGCAAAAAGTGAAATGTATATTAATATATATATATATATATATATATATATATATATATATATATATACTGATTTCGTTATTATTATTCCAAAAAAATGAATATCTCATGAGATGCTGCTGCTTTGTAATTATTCATATATAGTTTTTCTAAAAGCAGTTCAAAGATAATTTTAAAAATTGTAGTATGCATCCAACTAGGTTAAAAACAACTACTTTTTTAATTGGTAGCCTATAATTTGAAAAGTTTCTGAACTTTGTAACATAAATAAATTTCAGTTTAAGAAACTAACTCACTTTAACAAAGTTTCTTAACCAGCAAAATTTTCAAGGAGGTTTTTTGATTTTAAAAGTCATTTATATGTAAATGAATGTTTACATTATGTAGATGCAATTTATGGGCGACGAGAATGTTTCTACAAAATTTCATGTTTTTTGAAAATTTATTATCCTTTTTTCCAGTTGTGTGAGATGTTTAATGTTTGTTCTTATGTAATGGTGTAATACTTTTATTATTATTTTTTTTATGAAGTCTTTCGAAACGAACACAGATAAAAGTTAATTAACTTGAGATATTATTTTCGATTGCATATATTTTTTATTTATCATTTACATTTTTAATGTATAATTTATACTAATTTATAGTTACATGCATTAATTAAATTAATTGATATTCATACTGGCTATACTTTCATATTATTCCACAGCTATATAGTATCAAGAATAGGATCTCGAGGAAGAACTTTGCCTTCTGAAAGAACTTTGAAATGTAATTTTTTATTTGCATGTTATAAAAGAGAAAACTCTGAAAACGCCCTATATGCAGCCTGATTATCTCAACTACTTTTTTTTTTTGTCTTTTCATTTCTGAAGGTATGGATGGCAAGAACGAACACAAACAGCGGGGTTTAAACCTGAGTCCTCCTGCACGATAGTTGAGTACTTTACCGAGATGAGGTAAATCATCTATAATTTAATTAAGACAGATATTTTTTATAATTATATGACGATTTAAAAAAAAATCACTGATCTTAAAAAAAATTACTTTCAGTGAAATTTAAAACATTTTAAATTTTTTTGGGTGAGGGGGGCGATGGAACGTTTCCTATCAAACGATCCATCCTCAGTTCATAACCTGACAATCGTAACAGAGGCTTAATTTTCTGTTTCTAAGCTGCTGAATACTGGTTTTAAACATTTATTTGATTTTTCGGTCAACATTCCAGTGGTAATGTGGGCAGCTAGCGTTCAAGAGGACATAGGCCCAAAATCCATTTGTGGTGTCACTGCTTTTAAAACCTACAGATTCGATGCCGATTGTAGCAGAAAATGTAGGCATTTCACATCGATAGTCAGACGACGTAGTGCAGTGATTATCAAACTTTTTGAAATCGAGGAGTAATTGAAATCCTGGAAATATTTGAGCCCAACTCGTCCACCCTACCCTGTAAAAAGAAATCCACTCCTATCCTATCTCGAAATCTGCCAGTAGGAAGGCGGTCCTGGCCTACCATGGGAATGTTACGTCAATGAAGAAGAATATATCTATTTATATATACATATTCCGTATCTCTCTATATATATACTTCTGTTTTTATTTTCTTATATTTCTATGTATCAGTCTGCATTTTCTACTATTTAATACTAAAATATCTGCCTTAAATGAGGATGATAAATTTGTAGCCCGAAATGTCGTTCATTTGATTGGAGATGATGCGAACCTGTCAGATGTCCCCTGTAACCAAATGTACACAGAGGCAGAATGATATACTTGGATAACGCTGAATCTTCTATATATCTTCCACTCTAATGAACAATGCCCCTAAACCAAAGTGCCGGTATTCGAAAAGAAAAATAGTAGAATATTTTTTGCATCCAAAACTTTGCCAATTTTAAATGTTTTTATATTTACAGAACTACATCAAAAATTTAGTCCGAAAAATATTTTTTTTATCCTATTAATTCAGCATAAAATATCTTTACAAGTTTAGGAAAGTATTTAAAAGTGTCACTAATTAACCATCCATTTAGCTAAGATTTATTATATGTTCTATTTAATGCCTTCAATTTCACGAAGGAATTCTTCTGACGTATATTATTCTGATGCTTGGAATAACCGAGTGCTATTCACCCGAATCTCATGAAAGATTTCTCAAATGTCTCAAAAAGTTAGGCGAATGCTGGAGATTTGCTGCCTAATCAAAATCCCCTTAACCGAAGATAATCGAATCACCTCAGTTTATTTATAACTCATTTAAAGATTTAGCGTCCCTTGTAGCTAAAGTACAGTGGAATGCGCGCCCACACTAATACCACCAGACGTCTAGTTGCAGGAAGGAGTTAAAATAAGCTGATTTCTCGCAATTAAAGCTCCCTTTGTAGTCGAGGTTGACAGTGATGGAGACACAAGTGCTGAAGAATTTCCTGCTAAAATTGCTGGTTGGGCATTAGATTGGGTTTTCATACATTCTATTACAGGGCTATTGTGAGACAGTTAGGAATAATGAAATGTCCATAAAAATTACATCTAGATAAATATGATAGTGACAAATTTAGTGAAAGGTGTGAAATTTGTTTTTTTGTTATTTTGAACACTTTGTTGTATTTTTTCGAATGTCTTGGTCATTGACCTAAGGTCAGTGCACCCTAAAAAAAAGGAAGATAAAGTTATAGTTTGCAAGAAATACATTAGAGATGTCATCTGAGTGGTTCGTACCATCTTATGGGTTTGTACACACCTTCCACATGTTCATCGGATAAAAAATATGATATATTTTGAGAAGAATTAAGTTGTGTCTAGTATTACAGCGTACGAAAACAAACAAACGTACGAATATCTTTCTTTATGTAATGTGTGAGTTAATCAACTGAAATACATGATTGTTTAAATTTGTTATTTTTGAATGCCAGGAAGCTTAACCCGAGTCCGTAGAAATTTCATGAAGAAGTCACGAAACGTCTGAGGGGAGCTCGAGCCTTCCTCACTTTTACTTGAACTCAATAGAAGGAGGATTCCAACCTATAAATTTACAGTGTTCATCTAAGGTAGAGGCACGTGAGGTTTTCGGTGTTGCACGGTTTTAAATGTAATTTCTTTGTTTAGAAAGCCTCTCTGATAACTTTATTTCTTTGTTAACCTTAATAGATCGATTTAAGATTAAGATTAAGATTAACTTACAGATAGTGTTTTCATCACCATTTATTCACATAGTTTGGCTATTTCTGTATGTGTATCTCACTGGAAAATTTTCAACATTACGTTTATCTATTTGGTGTCTTATTGATTGAACAATATGATGAACTTATTCATATTGATGAACATTAATGCAATCATAATGAATGAAGAATATGTAGGTATAATGAATGAAAAATTATGCCATCCAGTAAAAATTTGCCATTCCTCGTAGTTTCTGTCATGGTCGACATCGTCAAGTGCACTGCAAGATGTATGTGAGTTGGCCAGCCTACAGTGCCGTTAGAGTCGGTGAAAAGTGGGCAGGTTGACGAATCAGCTACCCGATGCGACTAAGGTGCTCGTGCAGGTAGTCGTGCCCCGTAGCCATTCTTAGGTGGCAAACGCGACTCTTCTAGGGAGGTTCTTCGGTGTGTAGATTTTCTCCCACCATTTACCCTTGGCAACCTGTTTTCATGCATTATTGACGTAATTGGTCACAGTTCTGTTAACGGTGCTGCAGCTGGCGTTGTAGGTGAGAGGACAATCTGGCTGGTTCATATTGCATTCTTGCTTGGCTAGAGCAACTGCGTTTTTGTTTCACTACACATTACAGTGGCCTGGCACCCATTGCAACGTGATCTCGCTTGTTTTGTTAAGCAGTTGTAGTAGGTTTTGGCATTCGGCCCCCCTAACCCTTCTTGGATGGTGGATGCATGACTATTTCGTGACATGTCGATACTATTTGTTTTCCATATTTTAAGATATGTTTTAAACCTTCTGGCACTTAGAATCTTTACAATTATGCATGTACGCCATACATGTTGTGTCATTGTTGATTTTGTTTACTATACAAAAATTGTCTTCATACATAATTTCATTAAAATCGAACCAGTTCTAGAAATAATTGAAGAAATATGAAAATTCTTTTAATTTTTAACACCGGCAATATATTGTTTAATACAAACGTAGTGCAATAAGATATGTTAAAAAATTGACACATTTAAGTAGTATCTCGTTGTAAATACTGAATCAGTTTAGTAAATTCAAAATCCTGCTCTTAAAAACCTTTGTTTTTAAGATCAGATTTAAGACGCTTTAGAAACACATGAAATAGAATCAGTGTCTCCACTAAAGAGAAACCTTGAGGAGAAATTAAATGAAACATGGGCCCGATACTCGGAGGGAATCGCAGTCAAGTAAAGAATTAGTTTTAGTGGGCGTAAATGTAATCGCGAGAGGAGTCAATTCTCATAAAGTTAAATGACAGACAGTGACATCTCGTGCCATTAATCAACCGAGAAGAAGAAGCAAAAAAACTCCAGTAGTCTCTTCAATCAACAGAAATTACAGTCGGGAAAATGGAGACATAGAAATAAATCTACACTGAAGGATTTGATGCTTTTTCTTTGGGTCGATCGTACTAATTCTTTGGAAAATATGTTTGAAGAATATCTTTAACTATTACGACTAAAGTTATTTTAATTGATTTATATTTGAAAAATTCTTCTGTAATTTTATAAATCATAAATATCAATATCAAATGTGAATTAATTTAATGATTTGCTTTGAAAATATAACTACGAGTATCTAAATAAAATAAACTTCAAAACGACATTTATCAATACGGCATGTTTTTGTTTGACGTCGTATAACACTACAAAGCCATATATATAGCAGATTTAATTTATCCAAGATGTACCACGATATATCTGCTACAATGGATTCTGACTTTTTGCCACCAGAAAAGAACCCATCTGTTAAAACCGACATAGAAATGAAGTTGACGTATACTTAGGACGGCCAAATAATTTAACATTAATATAAAAACAATTAATAAAAATACAAAAATGAATACTGAAACAAACAACTATTTTCCTTTACTTTTAATGAATACTAATATATACAATTACAATCAAATTTAGGATTATTACATTGGCACTTAAAACAGACTAAATAAAAAATGTTTATAGAGAAGCAATCATAATATTACGCATACCTCAAATGAAATATTCCCATGAGTGGGTAGGCAGTGAACCAGTAGCCTCAAAACCTTTTAACAAAAAGAAGCAAATTCAAAGATGGACATAGATATATGTTATAAATTATCCCAGTAGCCATTCTCGCAGCAAAAAAAATTGTGTACCAGGCTCACGCACTGTACAGATCGGTGCTTTCAACGGGTCTTCCTTTTTGCCCGCAAAAACTTCAAAAGGGTCCCACCAAAACCGACCGGTTCTTTTGACCTGACCGTGTGACCGGGAGGAATTATCTACCATTCCTGATTCATACAAAAAAATAAAGGAAATACCCCTTACCTACACACAACAGGATAATTACCTGTTACAACACCATCCAAAAGAGGACTTTAGGATGTTTCATCTTCCTCATTAAGCATAACTGAAAGATTTTCCAGTTTACAAATTTATCATGCCCCTCCCTGGCATATAAATGGAAAGTATTGTTATAAATCATCTAATACACCTGGAACCAAGTATTCAAAAGCTTAACACGGCTGTACTTGACAACTACAGTGGTCTGGTGAAATCGATATATCACAGTGTTTGATGTATACAGCCGTATATATTTGTATATGGCAAATCCGAGTCTTTTGTTATTATGAACTCTATGATGAGTTTGTTATACAATTTGAGAGCAGCGAATATCGTATTGTTAGTAGCTTTTGGAGTGCCAAATAGGGATGTTTCTATTCACATTTTTGTGTTCTTATATATATTTATATAAGAACAATTATATATATATATATATATATAATTGCCTTGATTATTAATATTTCGTATATATATATATATCTATTTATATAAATGCCTTGAAATATATATATATATATATATATATTCGTGAGTCACTTATGCATTACAAGAACAGCTACTGGCAAGCCATAAATTAAGAGTATTGCCTTACAGGAGCTCCAAGCCAGAAGACTAACATTAACGCAATATCTTTTATATGATTAGTCCCATTTGCTATAAAATCTCTTCTACTATGAAAGCAGTGACTGCAACGTTTGCTACCAGAATAATCGAACACGAGCCTCATGCAGCCTAATTGTGCACATTATTGTTGAACGACGAGTTGGCAGACTTGTATTTTGGCAATTTTTCATTTATAGTCGTTTGTTGTTCTTTTGCTTTGTAAGCATCAAAATTGTGTTTGGGAGTTATTGTGTGCCACGTATTCATAAAATTAAGTTATTCAAATGATCACTTTGTATCAATTGTAAAAAAAATACGTTTCAGAAGTTAATTTGTGTCAAATTAGGTGAAAAAAAAAGGAGTATCTTGACTTTTATTATGCAAAACCTTCTTCAAAATTCAGGCTGTGTCCCAACCGTGTGTAGGGAAATTCAAAAGAGCATCTCTTCAAGAATTCTTTGAAAACATCGTATTCAAATTCGGCGAAAATAAAAAATTTAGGCACAAATTTAATATTCGTCCTTTTGAATTCTTGAAACGAGACCCTTTAAAAGAAAAAAAACCCGTCCGTGTAGAGCTTCCAAAACAGAAACGTCCGTACGTGACTGGTGATTCGAATTACTACAGGGAATACGAATCACCCTGACTGCATTCGGAAGTGAACTTCAAGAAGTATTTCTTGTTTGTTTCTTTTAACAGCTGCCTTTAAATAGAATTTAAATGTGAATGAGAGAGTCATCAATAACTCTCCCTCCCTCAAGAATAACATATATTTAATACACGCTCCATTTTTGGCTCAGTGGTAGTACATCGGTTTCTGTTAGCATACTTTGTAAGACCTTAATGGATTATCTCGAATATATTCGTATCTTATATTTGTAATTTTGTTACGTCCCGTGTTAACTCGTGCAAAATTAATCTTTAATTCTGGACATAAATTATTTTGGTTTACCATGTTTTATTTTAACACGAGTTCACAAAATATATCACACTTTAGCTATTTAATGTTGTTTCTGTCCTTTAATATCTTCAGTGTCGTATATTTCTGTCCTTTTGTAATGAATTTAGTTTAGAGGAAGTTATTATAGATTGGGTTCAAACTATCTACACCTAGAGCCATTAAACACACAAAAGCCCAACTCGTGGCTCAGTCCTTACGTGCGCTGCTAATGAGCATTAGTGTGGAGGCTCACTTCGCTGGCGTCATTATTGAGACACTGTTTCAAAAATGAGGAGATTCCATGGCGTTTGTGATACTCAGCATCTTACCTCGTGAGTCGGATCTCTGGTGAGAGATTTCCACATTTTCTTCCAAACGATATGCAAATGCGTGGTAATTCCTCTTAAAAATTACTCCCGGAACGCACTTCCCTCCTTCTTCAGTGACTCGGAGTCAAGTCTTCTACTTATTTTTGCTACATCACAACAGATGTCCCCTTTCCCTCCATTCATGAGTAGACTACTCATGGGGTGTCCATCCCGCTCTGCCGGACAGTGAGGATTAGTCACAATAGCAATCTTACAAGAAGAGGGCCAGGTTCGAAGTCCTGTAAACTAAGTCTAACCTAAAGCTTCCATGCTGGGGGAGGATATGATAAACCTATGCGTGACAAGTAGTTATCAAAATAAGAAGTGTAGTAGGCACTCTGTGTGTGGAACCCCTTGGAATAGTTGAATTTGCTACATATCTATAGTTCTAATAGAGAAGGATTTAGATCAAAGTGACTACCCTTCCAAAGCAACAAAAATGTTTCATGTGATAGCAATATTACAAAAATCTGTTACTGTTCTGAATTGCTCAGCAAATTTTAAAGTAACTTTTTTAACCCAGGCCATAGCGTTAATCCAGACTTAGTAGATTTCTCTGTAATTCGTAATTAAAGGTCCTTGGTTTGAAATCCGACAAGCGATGTCGCACTGAAAGCTTTCATGTCTATATTGGAAGTAGTAACTATAAAATCGCAGGCCGTAAAGTATTTCAATTAGGATCAAAAATGAGAGAAAAGAAGTTGTGAATTAATCAGATTCCCATAATGCGTTACGTTCGTTACAACTTGCTGATACGAAAGATAGATGTAGTGTAATAGGAGTTTGTAATTCACCATGGGAAACACTCAATTTGCTGTAACTCTGCCGACCTAGTGGCGAATGACTTAAGGACAAAATGCACAGCCTTTGAAGACAACAATATATTCAATCATTATTCTGTAATTGTTGCAATATGATAATTCACATGTTGCGATAAGTGAATCAAAAATCTTGCAATATGATTGTAAAAAGTGAATCAAAAATCTTGCAATATGATTGTAAAAGTGAATCAATAAATCTTGAAATATGATTGTAAAAAGTGATTCAATAAATCTTGAAATATGATTGCAAAAAGTGAATCAGTAAATCTTGCAATATGATTGTAAGAAGTGAATCAATATACCTTAATCTAGTAATATGATTGCAAAAAAAAGTGATTCAATAAATCTTAATCTTGCAATATATTTACAAAAAGGGTATCAATATATCTTAATCTTGCAATATGATTGCAAAAAGTGAAGTGTAGATTACAATATATATAAATGCTGATTTCGTTAGATTATTATTCAGAAAAAGAATATCTTATGAGAAGATTCTTTGTAATTATCCATATAGAGTTTTTCAAAACGCAGTTCAAAGATAATTTTAAAAAATTGAAGTATGCATCCAACTAGGATAAAATAACTAGTTTTTTAATTGGTTGCCTATAACTTAGAAAAGTTTCGAACTTTGTAACATAAATAAATTTCAGTTTAAGAAACTAACTCACTTTAACAAAGTTTCTTAACCAGCAAATCTTTCAAAGAGGCTTTTGATTTTAAAAGTCATTTATATGTAAATGAATGTTTACGTTATGTAGAAGCAATTTATGTGCGACGAGAATATTTCTTCAAAATTTCACGTTTCTTGAAAATTTATTATCCTTTTTTTCCAGTAGTGTCAGATTTTTAATTTTTTTTTTCTTTTGTATAATGGTGTAATATATTTATTATTATTATTTTTATGAAATCGATTCGGGTCTTTCGAAACGAACACAGATAAAAGTTAATTAACTTGAGACATTATTTTTGATTGCATATATTTTTTATTTATAATATACACTTTTTATGTGTAATTTATACTAATTTATGCATACATACATTAATTGACATTCATACTGGCTTTCGTATTCCACAGCTATATAAAAAAGATTTCAAGGAAAAGCAGTCTCCTCAGCAGTCAGAAAAATTGCCTCTGAAAGTTCTTCCAGAGGCATTTTTTATTTGCATGTCATAAGGGAGAACACCCTGAAAACTCCCTATATGCATCCTGATTATCTCAACAGCCATCGAGTGTCTTCATTTCTGAAAGTATGGAAGTCAAGAACGGATATCAACAGCGAGATTTAAACCTGAGTCCTCCTACAAGATAGGTAGCTATGCATTACTGATATAAGGGGAGATCTATAGTTTAACTAAGAATGGATCGTACTATTTTTTATATTTATATTACGATTGAAATTAAATGACAGCAAATGGCAATACTTTTCACCATTGCCGCAACAGCCCCATGGTGGGCCAAATCCGTCTGTCCAGTGGCAGATTTCGAGACAGGATATGTTTTCTTTTTGCTTTTTGCTGGGTAGGGTTATTACCCTTATGCCCAACTCTCTACAGTCATATTAGTCCGGGACCTACAAAGTAGATTCCAAACTAATACAAACATCCATGGCACAGACGGGACTGGAACACGAAATCTGTGGCCCCGAGCGCCATAGCGCTATTCACTGGTAACATTATGTAAATGGTAACATTACTGCATCGTTAAATCGGACTTTGGTATATTTTATGGGCTTTTTAAAAAAAAAAAATTCTCAACTTATATAAAGATTATAGCAATTTTTTTGACTCTCAGCAATATAATGAGGATCTACTGCCTATGTTTAAACTATTCATTCATGAATATAAAATATAATTTATCATCTATTTATACACTGAAGTGACAAAAGTCATGGGATACCTCTTAATATCGTGTCGGCCCTCCTTTCGCCCGGCGAAGTGCAGCAACTCGACGTGGCATGGACTCAACAAGTCGTTGGAAGTCTTCTGCAGGAATATTGAGCCATGCTGTCTCGATAGACGTCCATAATTGTGAAAGCGTTGATGGTGCAGGATTTTTTGGGCACGAACAGACCTCTCGATGATGTCCCATAAATGGTCGATGGGATTCATGTCGGGCGATCTAGGTGGCCAGATCATTCGTTGGAATTGTCCAGAATGTTCTTCAAACCAATCGCGAACAGTTGTGGCCCGGTGCCATGGCGCATTGTCATCCATAAAAATCCCATCGTTGTTTGGGTACATGAAGTCCATGAATGGCTGCAAGTGATCTCCAAGTAGCTGAAAATAAGCATTTCCAGTCAATGTTCGGTCCAGTCGCACCAGAGGACCAAGTCCATGCCATGAAAAAACAGCCCACACCATTACGGAGCCACCACCAGCTTGAACAGTGAATTACTGACAGTTTGGGTCCATGACTTCGTGGGGTCTGCGCCACACTCGAACCCTACCATCAGCTCTTACCAACTGAAATCGTGACTCATCGGACCAGGCCACGGTTTTCCATTCATCTAGGTACCAACCGATATGCTCACGTGCCCACGAGAGTCGCTGCAAGCGATGTCGTTCTGTCAGTAAAGGCACTCGAGTCGGTCTTCTGCTGGAGTAGCCCAAGAAAGCCAAATTTCTCCGCACAGTTCTAACAGACAAGTCCCTTGTACGTCCCACATTGATTTCTGCGGTTATTTGACGCAGTGTTGCTTGTCTGTTAGAATTTACGACTCTTTGCAGACGTCGCCGGTCTCGGTCGTTAAGTGCAGGCGGTCGACCACTGCGCTGTCCGTGGTGGGATGTTATGCCTGAAATGTCATACTCTCGGCACACTCTTGACACAGTGGATCTGGGAATGTTGAATTCCCTCGATGGCATGAATGGCATGACCCATGCGTCTAGCTCCAACTAACATTCCGCGTTCAAAGTCTGTTAATTCCCGTCGTGCGGTCATCATCACGTCAAAACCTCTTCACATGAATAACTTGAACAGAAATGAAAGCTCTGCGAAAGCACTGCGCATTTACACCTGTTCTACGCGATGCTACTGCCATCTTAAAATTTGCATATTGCTATCCCATGACTTTTGTCACTTCAGTGTAGTTAGATTTGATGTATGGAAAATATTTTATATTAATTTAAAATTTTTGAATTCTTGCATAGGACACAAAACAACTTCCAATTGCGTGTGACATAAATAGCCCTCCGACGGGCAATGAAAGCTTTTAAGGAAGACTGCTCAACATTTGCGTATTGTATGAGGGAAAAAAAAACCAGCAAAACTTTCACCAGGAAATCTAACTATAATACACATTGTTGTAATCACCATCGATTCCCCTCGTTTCTGAAAGAAGTGACTGCAATGGATGCCAGCGGATTCAAACGCCAAAAATTTTCAAACTTAGATTCAAACCTTATTATCAGCGCATGTTGATAATAGACCGCCTTTTTTGTTATTCAAATAACATATTTCTCTGCATTAGGATTTTTCTAATTTAAAATTACTTACAATTTAATTAGAATTATCCTCAATTATGGCAACATTCATAGATACCTACTCTAAAAAAGAAAGGAGTGTTTCACTTATTGAGTTTTGATACTATAAAAATAATTCATCTTTAAGATCTATATATATAATACAAATAGATAAAATAACTAAATTATTACAACAGGACAGAAAATATAACTAAATTATTATAACAGGGACAAAATTATCGTTGTAATAATTTAGTTATAATTTCTGCAATATGTTATGAATTATTTTTATTATATCAAGATGCAATAAGTGAAAGACTCCTTTCCTTTTTTAAATAGAATCTATGAATGTTGTCATAATTGTGGATAATTGTACTTAATTTGCAAGTAATTTTAAAATAGATAAAACCCTAATGCAGAGAAATATGTAATTTTAATACCAAAAACGAGGTCTATTATCAAAGTGCGTAGATAATAAGATTTGTATCGAAGTTTGAAAGTTTTTAAGGTTTGAATCCACTGGTGGCATCCATTGCAGTCACTTCTTTTCAGAAACGTGGAGAATCGTGAAATTTATCGTGTGATTACATACTTATTCTCTTTCAAAAAAACCTGGGAGACGATTAACGCATGTTTGTGACGATAGGTCCCTGTTGTAGTAATTTAGTTATAATCTCTCCAATATCCTAAAGATTAATTATTTGTATAATATAAAAAAGCAATAAGTGAAAGATTTATTTCTTTTTCGAGTAGGAATCTATGAATGTTTCCATAATTGAGGATAATTCTAATTAAATTGCAAGTAATTTTAAAATAGATAAAAACCTAATGCTGAGAAATATGTTATTTTAATAATAAAGAAGTGGTCTATTATCAATATGTGCTAAGTTTGAAAGGTTTTAAGGTTTGAAACCACTGGTGGCATCCGATGCAGTCACTTTTTTTTTAGAAACGTGGAAAATCGATGGGTAATGTTTGTACTGTGTTATCGTATGATTGCATACTTATTCTATTTAAAAAGAAACTGGACGGCTATTAACGCATTAGCTAATAATTGCTTTAGGGCCATACATATGGAAACTCCTCATATTATGAAAACTTATATTAAAAATATCAATTATTTATATGTTTAAAAAAAAGTTATCAATTATCATTATTAGTTTTATTACCCTTAACAATAACATTTATTATTAATACCATTAATTATTTAATAATTAAATAAAATAGATTAAGCTTAAAATTTCTGAGAAAAGAAATCTATCGCCAAATGAACAATATTTAGCTAAATAGCTTTACAAATTAGTACCAAATTGGCATTGAAGAGAAAAAAACAGCAGCAGTACGAAATAGTATAGTATCCTTTCGCCGTCATATCAACAATTCATTTTCTCTCAAATGAATTCCTTCCCAATTTTGATCCCCATTTTAAAGGCAAATAACTGGAAACTGTTACCGAGTGATATCCGGGACAAATTTTCATTTCGATTTAATAATGCGTCTTCATAATTATTTATCGAGACATATGCCGTGGACAACTCACCGCAGCAAACAAGGAGTCCAATTTAGCGTCATATCAGAGTTAGCTGCGTTCATTTAAGTCCCAAATCGAGTCACCCAGAAACACATAACGAAGCACCCAATTATTCTAAATGATGGAGACCGTTGCTCCAGCAGCAAAGCCATTATTATGAACGCTAACTGGCAAAAAGGAAAGTTTTGCAATTACTGCCACTGAAATATGCTGCTACTGTGTTATCGTGTGACTGCATACTTATTCTACTTAAAAAATACTGGACGACTATTAACGCATGTTTGCGACGATAAATCCCCCTTGTAATAATTTAGTTATAACTTTTGCAATAGATTAAAGATGCATTATTTTTATAGTATCAAAACGTAATAAGTGAAAGACTCCTTCCTTTTGAGAACAGATATCTATGAATATTGCCATAATTGAGGATAATTCTTCTTAAGTTGTTAGTAATTTTAAATTAGATAAAATCCTAATGCTGATAAATATGTTAATTTAATAGCAAAAAAGGGGTCTATTATCAACGTGTGCTAAGTTTGAATGATTTTAGGTTTGAATCCGCTGGTGTCATTCGTTGCAGTCACTTCTTTCAGAAACGTGAAGAATCGAGGGCGAATCTTGGTACTGTGTTATCGTGTGATTACAAACTTATTCCCCTTAAAAATACTATTACAACGTGTTTGTGACGACAGGTCCCCGTTGTAATAATTTAATTATAATTTCTCGAAATAGCTTATAGATGTATAATTTTTATATCAAAACAGAAATGGATTGCAACGGATGCCACCAGTGGATTCAAACCTTAAAACCTTTCAAACTTAGATTGAAACCTTATTATCAGCACAAAACGTTAATAATAGACAACTTTTTTGTTATTAAATTAATATATTAGGTTTGGAATTTTATCTACTTTATTCTTACAATTTAAGTAGAATTATCCTTCAATTATGGTAACATTCATATATTAATGTTAAACAAAAAAAAAAAAAAACTATAAAAATAACTCATCTAATATACTATAAAAATAATTCATCCTTAAGTTATTACAGAAATTATAACTAAATTATAACAACGGGGACTTATCGTCGCAAACATGCGTTAATAGTTGCCCAGTTTATTTATTTTTTTCAAAGAGAATAAGTATGCAATCTCACGATAACACAGTAGCGACATATTTCACTCGCAGTAATTGCAAAACTTTCTTTTTGTCAGTTAACGTTCATAATAACGGCGTTGCTCTGATGCTGCTCAGCAACATTCTCCATCATTTAGAATAATTGGGCGCTTCGTTATGTGTTTCTGGGTAACGTGATTTGCGACTGAAATTAACGCAGCTAACTCTAATAAGACGCTAAATTGGACTCCTTGTTTGCTGGGTTGAGTTGTCCGCGGCATAAGTCTCGATAAATAATTATGAGGACGCATTATTAAATCGAAATGAAAATTTGTCCGAAAATCACTCTGTAAAAGTTTCCAGGGATTTGCTTTAAAAATGGGATCTGAATTGGGAAGGAATGCATTCGAGAGAAAATGGGTTGTTAGTATGACGATGAAAGGATAATATGCCTTCTGTTGCTGCTTTTTTTTTTTCAACTTCAATTTGGTACTAATTTGTAAAGTTATTTAGCCAAACAACGTTAATTTGGCGATGTATTGCTTTTCACAGAATTTTAAAGTTAAATCTGGTTTATTTAAGAATTATTAATATTATTAATGATAAATGGTATTGTTTAGTGATAATATTAATAAGCGCAAATTTATTGTTAATATATAAATAGTTGATCATTTTAATTAAGTAAGTTTTCATAATGTGACGTAGTGTCCATATGTATAGCCGTCAAGCAATTATTCATTATCAGTTCAGCAACAGCCCCTTGGTGGGCCAAGGCCGTTAGCGTGCTGGCAGATTTCTGGACAGGAGACGGGGCAGGGTTGTCAGCACTGCTCCCTACAACCATATCAGAAAAGGACTTACGGTTTAAATTGGATTCCAAACCACTACAAACGTCTATGCCACCGTCAGGATTCGAACTTGAAGCCTGTGATACCAAAGTGCAGAGCGCTAGCCACTTGGCCACCAGGCCGCATTCTTTTTAAGAGAATACGTATTTATAAACACGATAACGCAGTGCCAACATTCGCTTCCACGTTTCTGAAAGAAGTGACTGCAACGGATGCTTTGAAATCTTAAAAGCTTTCAAACTTAGATTCAAACATTATCATCTGTGCACATTGATAATAGTCCACTTTTTTTGCTATTAAATTAACATACTAGTTTAGGGTTTAATCTAATTTACTAACACTTTAAGAAGAATTGTCCTCAATTATGGCATTTTTAAAAAAGGGAGTCTTTATTACATTTTGATACTATAAAAATAATTCATCTCCAAGTTGTTGCAGAAATTATAACTAAATTATTAGAACAGGGACATATCGTCGCAAACATGCGTTCATAGTCGCCCAGTTTTTTTTATAAAGAGAATAAGTATGCAATCCCACGATAACATAGTACCAATATTCGTCAACGATTCTCCACGTTTTTGAAAGAAGTGACTGCAACTGACACCACAAGTTGATTCTAAACCTTAAAACATTTTATTAAAACCTTATTATTTGCGCACGTTGATAATACAACACTTTTTCAATTCATACTATTAGTTCACACTCTCCCTATATATATCTTATTCAAATGTTCAATCATTAATAAAATATTTGTTATTCCTCCACTCACGTTCAAATATATTTTTTTGAACTTGTAGTGGATGGCACTTGATGTTAATACAGTTTTTTTCAAATATTAATTCAGTAATTAAATTTAATTAGTTAATTTTAGTTTTTTTAGATATAAGTTGCATGTATCTACCAATAGATGGCGCCAGATGTAAGAGAAAAATTTCAACTTTATTTACAAAGGACTTTCTTGCATATAGTGAAAAAATAATTGGAATTGACTTCACATTTTTTTTTATATTTCTTGTTTGGGATTAAATTAACATATTTCTCAGCATTAGGATCTTATCAAATTTAAAATTACTTACAATTTAAGTTGAAGTATACTCAATTATGGCAACATTCATAGTTTCACTACTCGGAAAAAGAAAGGAGTCTTTCCCTTATTACGTTTTGATATTATAAAAATAATTCATCTTTAATCTAATGGAGAAATTATAACTAAATTATTGCAACGGGGACTTATCGTCGCAAACATGCGTTCATAGTCGCCCAATTTTTTATAAAGAGAGTAAGTATGCAATCACACTATAAAACAGTAGCAACATATTTCACTCGCAGTAATTTGCAAAACTTCCTTTTTGCCAGTTAACGTTCATAATAACGGCTTTGCTGCTCAAGGAACGTTCTCCATCATTTAGAATAATTGGGCGCTTCGTTATGTGTTTCTGGGCGACGCGATTTGCGACTTAAATGAACGCAGCTAACTCTGATATGACGCTAAATTGGACTCCTTGTTTGCTGCGTTGAGTTGTCCGCTGCATAAGTCTCGATAAATAATTATGAAGACGCATTATTAAATCGACATGAAAATTTGCTCCGGAAATCACTCGGTAATAGTTTACAGGGATTTGCTTTAAAATGGGATTTAAATTGGGAATTAATTCTCTCGAAGTGAAAATGGGTTGTTAATATGACGATGAAAGGATATTATTTCTTACAGTTGTTGCTTTTTTTTTCAATGCCTATTTGGTACTAATTTGTAAAACTATTTAGCGAAACAATGTTAATTTGGCGATGCATTGCTTTTCCCAGAATTTTAAGTTAAATCTTGTTTATTTAATTATGAATTAATTAATATTATTAATAAAGGGTATTGTTTAATGATAATGTTACTATAAGCAAATTTATTGTTAGTATATAAATAGGAATGTTTTATTTTTACGGGGTAGAATTGTCAGCAATAGGCCCAACGGTCTACAGCTATATCAGACCGTGACTTACAGTTTAAATTAGATTCCAAACCGAACAAACATCCATGACACCGCCAAGATTCGAACATGAAGCCTGTGATACCAAAGGCCAGACCGCTAGCCACTTGGCCACAATGCCGCAGTTTTTTCTTAAGAGAATACATTTTTAAACACACGATAAAGCAGTGGCAACATTCTTCATAGATTCTCTCCGTTTCTGAAAGAAGCGACTGCAACGGATGTCACCAATGGTTTCAAATATTAAACCTTTTCAAGATTAGATTCAAACCATATTATTAACTCGCATTGATAACATACCACTTTTTTGTTATTAGATTAACATATTTTTCAGCATTAGATTTATCTAATTTAAAATTACTAACAATTTAAGAAGAATTATCCTCAATTATGGCAAAATTCTTTTGAAGAACGTTTCTGATATTATAAAAAATAAGTCATCTTTAACATAGTGCAGAAATTATAACTGAATTATTACCACAGAGATTTATCTTCGCAAAAAAATGCGTTAATAGTCGTCCAAGTTTTTTTTTTTTCAAAGGGAATAAGTATGCAATCACACGATAATACAGAGACAACATATTTTACTGGCAGGAATTGCAAAACTTTCCTTTTGCCAGTTAACGATCATAACAACGACTTTCCTCCAATGCTTCTGGAGCAACGTTCTCCATCATCATTTAGAATAATTGGGCACTCCATTATGTGTTTCTGGGTAACGCGACTTGCGACTTAAATTAACGCATCTAACTCTAATATGACGCAAATTGGACTGCTTGTTTGCTGCGTCGAGTTGTCCACGGCATTAAGTCTCGATAAATAATTAGGAAGACGCATTATTAAATTGAAATGAAAAATTTATCCCAGAAATCACTCGGTAATAGTTTCCAGGGATTTGCTTTAAAATGGGATCTAAATTGGGAAGGAATTCATGAAATGATACTACTAGTATGACGATGAAATGATACCATTCCTTACTGTTGCTTTTTTTTTTTTCAACGCCAATTTGCTACTAATTTGTGAAACCATTTAGCCAAATAGTGTTAATTTGGAGATACATTGCTTTTTGCTAGATTGCTTTCGTGGACTTGCAGAGGAGTCGAGATATTGGGAAGGAAGATCGGTCATTAGGCAATGACTCTGGTCTCCTTTTTTTGTTCTTAGTTCTTGATAGTTCTGTTGTTCTTGGTGTCATTGTTCTATACAACTTTTTGCCCAGTCATTGGAAATAAAAAAAAAAAAATGTATTATAATTTTTATGATTGTTTGATTTCTTTGAATCATTGTGTAAATTCCTTTTTTTTAAAAGTATAAATGAATATTATTCAATATGAAAAACAAAAAATAAAATTTGGTAATGAGGAATCGTGTTGATGAAGTTCCTAAAAACCTTAAAACATAGACAAAAGCATAGCGAGGATATAATCTCTATCTACTATCTCTTCGCGTAAAGAATAGGTATTGAAATGATAATAAATAATAGGAAAATGAATTACGGTAAAAATATGCTATGCATGCACAAAACTGATTTTGATGAAATGAACCTACTTTATTCTTTTCTTCCCCTCTATAGCCCCGTCTATCTCCATTTACTCTTCTTTTCTATCCTTCTACCATCCCCATCTACCTGTATTTACTCTTCTTTTTCTACCTTTTACCATTCCCTTCTACCTGCATGCATTCACTCTACTATACACTTCTACCATTCACGTTAGACAGTAGGTCCCGGTTTAATTAGCCTAAAGTGTGAAAAAAAAATGACCTTAGAGCGACAAATCAAACCAAAAAACCATTAATATTATTTTCTACCATTGCCTATTATCCCCTTCTACCTGCATTTTCTCTTCTTTTTCTACCTTGCCTACCATTCTATTATCCCCTTCTACCTGCATTTTCCCTTTCTACCTTCCTTTTTCGAGCATTACGAGCATTATATATATAGTAGATCCATCATTGTTCAAGATAACACAAAAAGCTGCAGCACTGAACATAGATTTTGACAACAGAATTTGAACGATCTTACCCAAAAGGCTTTCATTCCATCTATTTTTAAACACGGTAAATGTTCCATTTAAAGTATATTATTTATTACTATCTAGTACATACATAGCATATATTTATTTCATTGATCCTGAAAATTCAGTTTAGTTTTTAATAATTTAAATTTATTCTATCTAGACTGAACGGTATAAAAATTCGAAAAAAAAAAAAAAAGTAAATTCAAAAGGTCTGGAAATTCCTTTGTATTTTTCAGAATTTATTTCAAAAGCGCTTCAAGTTTTATTCTTTATCAAACAACTTCTTTTGTGAAAATATATGCAAGACCATTTCGCTTTGTGTATGTATATGCGATATCCTTCTATGCCCCAGATTTTTGCCTTTTCAATCTCAAAAACGATTTTCAAGGAAAGGTTTCAAAATATTTTTGCAGCTGTAATGTATTCAAGATTTCAGCATTTGAAATATTAAATTTCTATAAAATCGATCAAAAATTATGGCAGTTAATAATGAAATACGGATGCATATATATATCTTTTTTGTGTCAAAAAAAATTTAATAACGCTCTTCTGTTAAATCCAATATTTACAGAAAAAGTGGTAAAAATAATAATTTTATGTAGCTGAAATAAATTAAATAGATAATATTATATAAGTTTGGGATGGTAGGAAATCATATTGTGTTTTTACATTTGATCCATTTACTAAGAAATCATGTGGACCATTCCACAAATAATGGCCATTATTCAATTGAATCAATTTTGATCAGGAATTCCACACCAATATGTAACCAACTGCCATCCAGCAGTGGGATCTGAAAGTAGATCTACAGCCCAACAGTAGGACCATTGAATATAAGAATCAAAAGGGTCAATATCCTCTGTTGTAGAAGGATAATATCACCCTTATTGACAAATCCTGTACTGTGGAAAACAAACCACTCTCCCACTTTTCCACCCTTTACCTAGCCATGTTTGGAGTGACATTATTTTTACGTTTTCTATATTCGGTAGTTGTTTATAATGCTAAGAAAAAAATAATTACTGATCAAACAAAAGAAATTTCTAAAATTTTTATGCACTTACCTTTAAGTTTTGTAACTTAAATTTTATTTACTTTATTATAGTTACAGACATTCTACTATACGACAGGAACTATAATAAAATAAATAAATTTAAAAGTCCATTATGCTTTGCGGCTCAACTTAGGAAGAAAGAGTGAAAAAAAACTGAATTCTCCACCAATTACAACTCGCAATAGATGTAATCTAGCAACACATTAATATATGGACGACATAACGAAAACTCCAATACCACCATAACAGTCTTCCTTTTTGATGCTGGTGGAATAAAACTATGTCTCTATCTCCGTCAATAACAAATGGCCTTCGACTTGTAATCAAGGATTAGGTCGACCGAAAAGGAAATTTTTGTACTGACTTCCGATTCTTTTTCGTAATTTTATGTACTATTTACTTTATATAGATTTTAGAAGGCCTATTCTTAGAAGGTATATTGCGAGTTGTCAATTTTCCAAAGATGACAACTTGCAATGAACCTGTGACAATTTTACCATGGTCTCTCCATACACGTTAAACGTCACTTCTTTTACAACTGATTTAGCGTATTTTGAAGATTCAGTTGGTGCTAGGCTAATAATAACACAATTCTTGTTGAAAATTTTTTATGGATCCCAGGATTTTTAACAGAAAGACGGCGATTCAT
>BPLR01007537.1:0-47606 GCA_021605095.1 Caerostris extrusa
ACATATTTTTAAACCATCTTTAGTAACATACTTCCTTTTTCTACATATATATATTTTCTTACTCTGTGCGTGTATGAATGTATTTTATAAACCCAGGTAAAAGTATATATATGTAAAAAAGTATGTTACTAAAGATTATTTAAAAAATTTGTGTACAAAATATTGTTTGACACTTAGTCCGGGATAAGTAAGATTTGATTTTCACAAATAAAGTTCATCATGCTTCAGTTTTTGAGTCTAGACCCTTTGCATTTTAAGACGTTAATCTTCCATTGAATAGTATTCTCTTCGGAAGGTTTCTTCATATGCCATGATAAAGTAAGTGGGCGAGTGGTAGCATAGTGAAAGAGGATTACCCACATCTCCACAAGAACAATAGCTTGCGTCCCTCAGATGAAATCGTTGTAGGTAAGAGGGAAATGGACCATGCCCTGTTAAAACATGGTCTCCTCTTGTCCATCCAGCAGAATATGCCGACACTTTTTAATGATTTCATAAATAAGGTCGACCCAAATCCTTCATCCCACTGTTTTTGCCATTTTAGAAAGGAGGTGATTATTTAAAAAACTTTTTCAATTCTGAAAGGGGACTTTTTATTTGAATTGGCTGGCCATTTGAAATGCCTTGCTTGGCAAGCTCATCAGCGGTTTCATTGCCGAGATGTCCAATATGTGCTTTTATCCATCAATTTTATCAGTTTATTGGAGTGGAGATAACACTGAATTTCCCTTGCAGTGGATGTGGTGTAAAAGGATTTAAAATAGCTAGTAGTCCAGAGAGGCTATCAGACCATATTTTTACATGTTTTCTTGTTGTGGATACATGTCGAATTGCTTCATGGATGGCTATTAGCTCTGCTTGGAAAACAGAGTTATGAGGGTTCAATTTACCCATCCACTCTGAAATTTTTATCCCATTTTTGAAGGAGCAAAATGCTGCCCCTGTGCCTTCACTGAAGAAAAAAACAATTTGGAAGTGTAGCCTGTTTTATAAAGCAAAAAAATCGAGTCAAGGAATGGAACCTCATATCTGTTTATAATAGGGCCATTAAGCGAGTGAGTGGAATTGACCGATTACGATAATCACCCTCATCATCATCAGTGGTGGTGGTGGTGCAACAGCCCCAGGTAGGCCAAGGCCGTCTGCCTACTGGCAGATTTCTAGACAGGAGATTTCTTTTTTTACGGGATAGGGTTGTCAGCACTACACACAACAGCCATATTAGACCGGGAGCTAGGGTTTAAAGTGGATTCCGAACCACTGCAAACATCCATGGCACCGAGCCCCAGAGCGTTAGTCACTCGGCCATCAGACCCCTATTATGATAATAATTTGTATATTTGTCGCCTGCTTCGTGGGTTTCTGCTAATTAACATCTTGAGTAAAATGGTGGTTTATAAATTTATGGAGTACTTTATTATTTTTTGGAAGAAATGCGGAGAGAAACACCCACAGTGTTTTACGAAACTAAACTATGGTAAGACGTTTTTTCAACAATGAGTTTGAGAGATAACAGATTAACGAAATATTGGGAAAGAAATGTTTTGGAATACTATTTTCTAAAAATAACCCCTTAAGTTCTTTTCTATGTTTCTGTTTAAAAATATTGTTAATATCGCAGATTAAATTAATTTTGAGCAATTGATTAATGCTGATATTACAATGTATTTTGATATTGGAGTTCAGTGGTGGGAGTCTATTTAGAATGCGTTTTTTTTTTCAAATATATAAATGTGTGGCGAGTTATGAATGCTAATGTTGATAGCAAAAAATTCATCTTGAAAGTTATTTGTATTAGTCTTTTTAAAGATCAGATTTATTGGTTAAATGCCATGACAGATGTTTTGAAAATTTAGATGGTTGAAAACAATTTAGGTCATCCACGTGCCTAAAAGCATGTTTGTGGATCAGACACTAATTATTTTCGAAGTAATATAAGTTAAGATTGGCTAGTATTGAAGAATTTAGTTCTTTGTGGCATATCTTGAGTTTGGATGTAAAAAGATTCTATTATAGATGCAATTATTAAAATTCAGAGAGGAGAGAGTTTTTATCCAGAAATCTAAGTTTACTTTTATAATATTATGATAGTCGTAGCAAAAAGATTTTAAAAGGTATTTTGGAGGCTTTAAAGAGGAATGCTGATTAAGATCTTTATAAACCTTTAATTTTATGGATGAGATATTATATGAAGACTCATTTAAAAATTTTAAAGCAAATTTATTGTCATCAATAATCCGTGGATATGAATCTGTATATAACGATGGCATTAGAAATAAAAAAAAATTAAAAATAACTCTCATGACTTATTCATATATGTAGAGATACCTAGGTGATAAAGAGATAAACTATTGGAGTTTTGAAGCTTTGGATATGACATAAATTTTGATAGAATGGTTACTGATTTAAAGAATTTTTAAGTAATAGCTCTTAATGTAGTAAAAAAAAAGTCGTTTTAATAGATTTTTAAGTAGAAGAATTATTGAGTTCTCCGTTTAGCAAATTGAGGTTAAGTAGCTTACAGACGAAAGCATAGTTATTAGAGGCTTTAGCAATTGATGTAATAATACATTTTTTGAGAGTTTTTTATTATCTTTATTAATGAAATGTAATTATAGAAGGGAGTGGAATTGGCTAAGAATGTAACTCTTTATTTGTTTATAAATGCTCCACTTCAGTTAATTTTTAGTTTAGAATTAGTGGTTAACTTTATCCGTGGCCGACTAAATGGCGTTAGGAGTAGCTGGAATTTTAGTACCACCACTACTACTACTACTACTACTACTACTACTACTACACCACACCACACCACTGTGCCTAAAACTGAGTTGCCCCTTTACAGTTTGTAAATGATGTGGGTGAAGTATGATTGGGCTTTGTGACGATGGCCAGAAAAATATTTTACTCGAGAATCGATATTTTCTTCTTTGGCAGGAGCAGCCGCATGGTGGGCCAAAGCCGTCTGTCTGCTGGTAGATTTCTAGACAGGAGATATTTTCTATTTACTGGGTAGGGTTGTCAGCACTACGCCCAACGCTCTACAGCCCTATTAGACCAGGACCTACAACTGAAAGTGGATTTCGAACCACTACAAACACCCATGGTATTCATCATGGTAAACATCCATCACCGGGACTCGAACCCGAAAACCAGTAGTACCGAAGCGGTAGCCACTCGACCATAAAGCTCCCGGAATTTTAGTACCACACAGTGAGAATATTCGAAAGGTGGCAAAAGTCGTAAAACAAAATTTGGATGTTGAAATTTTTTATATTTATCTCTTGAAATACCATGAACTTCTACACTAAAGGCTCGTTCCCCCGAGGCGTTTAAGCGTTGACCAATCATTAGCCTCACCACGTTCGCCTGAAACCGGTTTGAAATCCACCGCTTCAGGTAGACCAACTTTCAACTCGAAGCGGAACTTCACTAGGCGTAATGCTATTTCTGAAGGGGTCAAAAAAATTTTTCTTGCCTGCCGCGTGAATCTTCAACGCTTCACGCCTCGGTGGGAACGAGCCTTTACAACTCGAAGCGGAATTTCACGAAGCGCAATTTCTGACGTTTCGCTGTGAATGGGTCGAAAAATTTTTCCGTGCCGCATGTCCCGTCGCCGCCTCTCGCCTCGGTGGGAACGAGCCTTAACACTTGGTTACAGGTTTTTCGGGGGGAGAGGGGTTAGACGGAATAGTTTCCCTGTTATACGGAGATTCAAAAATTATGAGGACGCGCATGTGCTAGTCGGAAAAATTTTTGTAACTTTGTAAACAACGCAGCTTTTCAGCGCTAAAGCATTTGTTAGAAATATATATATATTTTTTATGGATTCGAATCTTTTTACTCAATATTTTGAAGTTTTAGCATGGTATTTATTTTTAATTTAATAAATTATGAGAAATTATTAGTGATTTAAAATGCTCAATATTTTCGAAAGTTTTGCATTTATTTTTGAAAATGTAAAGAAAAGGCTAATTTCTTCCCATCTTTTTTTGCATGCTTATATTTGACCCTTTTTGAAATATTTTCAGTTTGATATTGGCATAGAATTTTATTTAAGTTTCACATGTTTCGCTAATGCTAAAACATGTTCTTCTATATTCTGATTCTAGAGAGTTATCACTGAGTAGGAAATAATTTTTTATATAATAAAACAGTGAAAACAGCAAAAAAATTTGATTAAATAATTTTTAAGAGATCCACGGCAAAAAGTCGCATTTCTTTGCTACAAACAAAATTTCGTCTTTGTGAAAAATCGTCCAAAGATCTCCTTTGAAGATAGTTCTGATTATACCAAATAGTTTTTCAATTTCTGGTCTTCCAGACTTTTGCAATATAAATCAGTTTAAGAGTTTCTGGAGTAGTTAATAAACGAATGCGTACCATTCTTATCGTTATATTAAGTAGTTATGATATTGATATTCATACATTCAAAAACTTTGCTTTATTACTACCAAAGAATTAATTAAAAATTATGTTTGGTATACAATACCTTTGCAGTGCACAAATTGTCAATACATGGAGCGGATATAATTTCATCTGCATTATTGGAAAACCATTTGAATAGATTCTGGAGGTAATATTTAAGAATTTAAAAAAAAATTTAAGAATATAAAATGTTGATGTATATTAATATTTTTCTTGGAAGTGTTCGAGAGAGTAATTTTCACACTCTTTTGATATCTTTTTAATTCATTTTGTAACAAACCTGAAACAATTTCCCAAAGGTTATTTTATTTGATCACAAAAAGAAGTTTGGGACTTTTTAAAGTAGCCAAAAGGTTTCAGAATCTTTGAGCGAAATCAAACCATAATATTTCAAATTACTTTTTAATTTGCTATCAAGGCCTGATGGCAGAGTGGCTAACGCTCGGTACCACAGGTTTTGGGTTCGAGTCCCGGTGGTGCCATTGATGTTTGTAGTGGTTCGGAATCCACTTTAAATGGTAGGTCTTGGTCTAACATGATCGTAGAGCGTTGAGGGCAGGGCCGGATTTACGTATAGGCTCAGACTAGGGCCTCAAGAGGGACCTACATTCAAATTGTTAGCAAAATTAGAATTGCACTATTCTAAAAACAGTAAACACTAAATCGAAAATAAAGAGAAATTCTACACGTATGACTAATAAACAAACGTAAAAATGTATACGTAAAAATAATCATTTTCGTAGTCAAAGATTTTTATTATTTGAATTTTGTTTCTTTGTAAATGTTATGTGATATGTCTGATTAATTATTGTTACAAGTACTATATAGGGTGCTGAGAATAAATGTCCAAATAAGTGTTCTCGACATTTTTTTTTTTTTTTTTTATTTATTATCCGTGCCACATTTTTTATAAAGATTAGTACCAATCACAACATGTTTCATTTAACATATTGATATATACCACAGTAATGATGTATTTTATTATCTCTCATGTAATTTACAAACTTAAAAATGGGAGGTGAAAGGGCCTCATAAGTGGAATAACCTAGGGCCTCTTTTCATCTAAATCAGTCCTGGTTGAGGGGGTATTGTTTCTTCGCGTCCGTAGCTTATCTTTAAGTTACACGCACCCCTGGATAGTGCTAAGTGGTAACGTCGACGCAGCCTTTGCTTATGGTATAAAAGACAACTGTCTAAGTGTTTGCCAGCTGCATTAGAAAAAAAAAAAAAAAAAAAAAATTGCAATCAAGATTTGAGTTTTTAAGTTTACTTTTAGTTAAAATGAGCGATTGTTATTAGCAATGATGATTTTTCATTATTAATGTAAAAACCTAAACAAAGAAAATTATTGTTAACATTCCAAGTTATTTGGTTTCTTTATAAAGTTTCCAATTATTGTGTGCTTAATATTATCTTTTATTTTACGTAGTAAAAATTCATATTTTAGAATAATAGTTTAACTTACAAACATTTCATCTTAATAGTAATATGCATTCTCAGTAATATTATATTTTTCATCACTTAACTTAAAATAATCAAGCTGTTATTCTAGTTTATATTAATAAAAATAAACATTTGAGGAAAATAAATCTCTTACAACCACAATGCCATCTTGGAACTTTACCAAAAAACCTAACATAAGAGTTAAATTAACAACGAACTATGTTCTGAGAGTATTAAAACTACTAAATATCGTAGAGTTCTCACTACCTCCCCCTCCCCAAACGCCTAAGAAACAATTTTCAAGACTATTGTTTTTGTTTTTTTTTTTTTTTTGCTCCACTGGTTGAATTCAACGCTTTGGTAAGGAAAGCACTGATATAAGTGGTTGATTTAACAATGCTTCATAGCCTCGACGCTAGATAGCTTTAATTTTAGCTTAGACAGTTGAATTCAACCTTTTCAGAAAGGAAAGGTTGATATTAGAAGTTTATTTTAATGTCTGTTAAATTCAGCAGCGAACAGAAAAGTTGAAATTAGCGTATCACTCAGAGTTACATTAAAAACTTGCGGTTGCGTTATTTTCGCTCTACTATATAAATCTGGCTCATATGAAACTTAAGGCATTTTTCCATTCCACTTATATTGAATATTTCTATCCTTGATATTTATTTATTGTTTTTTTTTGTATTTATTATTTTTAATTGCTTTTGAATGATAAAATTATCGATATATATTGCAGTAAAATATTTTTTCAAATGAGATTGCTTTAATTTCATAAATATATTAAATAATACGATAATATTATATATAACGCATATAATTTTCTTGGATTTTCGTAATTCTAATTCATTAATAGTATTGAATTTTTTTCAAGAAAACTTAAGGCAAAATATGATAATACAATGATGGATCATCTCTGTTTGTAATATATTAAAAAATATTGCATTAAAAATATTTCTTCTGATAGAGCGTTTATTTTTAATATATATTTTATAGACGGGCCAGATTAAAAAATGTCATTCTTATACATATTCTTCAATTTTTTTTTATTGATTAAGGTCTGAATATATTCCATGTTCTGTCCGTTCCTCGAAGTCTGAAATTTTGTTACTTACAATTTCTCTTTAGAATTCGTAGTATTCTGATAATGAATTTTCTTATTTTTTTCACGGAAAGTCAAATTACCACCCAGCCGTTTCTTAAAGTATAAGTAAATAAATAATATGATGACAAGTATTCAAAATTTTTACTTACAGAGGCAGAAAACATATTGTGGTAAAATCACAACTATGAGAGCAACTCATAGGTGAAATAACATCACACCTAAATGAAACTGGAAAAGAATTCATCAAAGTAGTTAAAATAGTTGAATATGAATCAAAAATCAGATTCCATTCTATATGCTAAACTTTATTATCTTTTAAATAAGAATGAACTGTTGCCATATTTATAATTGAAATTTAATATATTTTACTTAGAAAATAATGGTGTTGCCACCGGATCTCACAAATATATAAATACAACAATTCTCCCGCGCTTAAAAGGAAACTACAAATAAATTTGGATGTTTAATTCATGTTATAATCCAGTAAATCGACGGACTTTCTTTTTTGTCTTGATTATCGACAAAGTTGTGTGGGTACAGTCAAGGATTGAGGTTGAATCCAGATATCTGAACTTTGATTGTCTAGTGCCTGTAAATTATTTCTGGAGTTAGGTACATCCATCCACAGAGGTTGAAAAGTACATCTTCGTTTTCTGATCACTGGTCTTCTTCAGATTTAGTTTCTCGAGTAAACCTTACAGATTTTTTTAAATTTTAGTTTTAATAAATTTCACTTAAATGTGTGACCATCATATCATTCTATTTGGTAATGTAACTTACCTAACTTTTGAAATATTGTTCGAATATATACTTGTTCTTAATGTAGTACCGAGCTTGTAATCGTTCTCCCACGCTTAAACCAATTTCGAGTTCAGTATTTTGCATGTGTTTCACTGGTCGAATAACAACCAGTTGAATACGAATTTTATATGTTGTAAGTACATTTCTGCTGAAGTTTTATTATTTGCTAAGGGAGTCGTTCGATATCTAAATAAAATTTCTCTTACTTTAGCATGCATGAACATTGGATTTCTGTGCCATAGTTTTTAGGCAATTTTTTAGTGTCTGTGCATTTCTTCCTGCTTATCAGTTTGTAGTTGGATGTCCTGAAGGTATGAGTTTTTGAAAATTCCATTTCTGGCACAGAATGACTGGAACTGCTGACTTACGAAAATTGTGACGTTATTTGAAACTATAACACATGGATAGCCATATACAGCGAACATATCAGCAAGCATTTTTGTAGAAGCGTAGTTGGACCGTTGCAACTGAATTTGATTTCAGCCCATCTTGATTTTGCATTAAATATTAAAAAATAAGGATCTTGGAAGCGTTCTGTGTAGACTATATGCATTCGATCCTAATTTTTCTTAGGTTTCAGGGATATATTTCAGCTTTTGCAAGATTGGTGTTGATTTCAGCACATGATTCGCATGTTCTTGAGATAGATTCAATATCTTTGCCGATCTCTTTCCAATTACATATCGTCGAGATGGTTGTTTCATTTTTATGACAATATGATTTGACGCAGTTCATCTAAAAGAGCCTTCTGAAAGGTTCTTTGTATGACTACTCATTGTCCTTTGAATAAGATTCCCTCTGCCATAATGTATTCAAATGAAAGTTCAGGAGTATTTTGAAGTTCTTGTTTTATGCTTGACAACCGTCATCAGCATCTCTTGCTTTACGGATTGTATCAGCAGTTAAGCTCAAAGTTGAAATTTCATTTATCTAAATCATACACACTTGATTTATTTTTGTTTATTATAATGCCATCAGTTGAACCTTTAAACTATTGGGGCTCTGGACAGGCAATTGGCATTTGTGCTCTCAATACCTTTCTAAAAATAACTTCATAGTCAAATGCAGTCAAAAATAAGGTATGTCGAAGTAGACGACCTGAAGCCATTAAAGGCAATTTCGTGCTGGGATGAAAAATTCTTGCTAAGGGTCGATTTTTTGTTGCTAATTTAAAAGTATCTTCTATACAGGTAGTTGAAAAATAAATAGTTGACAGCAAACACAATTGTAAGGACTTCACGACAAGCTGGAAATAACTTTGCTCTGCTGGGGTTAAAGATCTTGTACCAAATACGATCGGTTTCTCTTGGCCATCAACGATTTGTGCAAGGACGCCTGCGAGACCACTAGATTTGCATCACACGTAAGTATGATTGGTAGTATTGGATCGTACGGAGTACCAATTTTATAACTGCATATTTCCATTTTCAATTTGATGAAAACGGTTTCATATTGAGCTGTCTTTCGAAACAGTTGTCGAAGAGGATAGTAACTTATGAATTATTCGGACAGAAAACAATAATAGTATGTAATTATTCCTAAGAATCTGTGTACTACTTCTACATTGTAAGGTGATGCATTTCCATTATTGCTCTGACTTTTTGAGATATTGTTGAATTCCATAATGTTCCAAATAATCTATTATTTTATGAAAAATGAAGATCGTACTTTTGAACACAGTTCAAGGTTCGTATGGCATTTTTGTTCTTCAATGTACTATGATGTCGTCGAATAAGACAAAGTTTTGGACAATACGTGAAAGAACCTGGTGTAAAATACGATTAAATTCAATTGGAGTTCTTATTGATTCCGAATAATCGCATATTCATACGATAGATCGGCGAAGAATTGATGAAGTTTGAATTATGCCACTTGATTCAACTACCTGCACATGAAGACATGCTTTGTATAAAAGCTAAAAAAATATCTAGAATCCTTCAAACTGTTGAGAATCTCATCAGTTCATCTGATAGGATAGTTTGCATTGACAAGACGTTCGTTAACACCAATCTTATAACCAACACAGATACAAATGTTTCATCCAGTATTGAAATTATCACCATAGAAGATTCCCAATCACTTGTTCTTATTTTCGAAACAATCCCATGTTCTTCCAATATATCCAGTTCTTTGTTCACTTTTTCTCAAAAAGGGCATATGGCACATCTTTATCCTTGTGGAAGACTGGCTTATTGTTTTTTCAGAAGCTGCAATATTTTGATTCCTAGAATGCAACCTACATTATGCTCAAAATTTCAGCATAGCTAGAAATAATGTCGTCAATGTTATATATAGATTTTAGTTGAATTGTGTCCCTTCTTGGAATCAATTTCTTGCACGTTAATATGATGTTCAATTCAAGTACTACCAAGTAAAGCATTGTATTCCCTCTGGAACAATACACAATTCTTCTTAAGATGTTTTCCCATTATAGGTGACATTTACTATAGCCTGTCCATCTGGTTTGAATAATATTGAAAACCATCAGATTTTTAGAAGATCATCAAAATGTGTTTGTTTGTATAATTTATCATGTGGCACAAAAGTAAATCCTGAATCAGAATCTACTTTAAATTTTTCTTCATAACATTCAATGTTCACAATAACAAAGTACTTTCCAGCATCTCATAAGCCTTTTCTATGTAGAAAAGGTCAACTATCTTTTTTCACACCATAACAGTAATGCATTTCTTCATCATCGATATTCCTTCCTTTTTCTTCAAGAATTTTAACATATACCTTCAGTAAAGGTTCGGTTTTTGCATGAATTGCAATTAAGCCTATTTTTAATGCACCTGCAATCCTTGAGATAGTTTCTGTTGAGGCCCGAAATAACCAAGATTACTTATTTTGAGTCTTTCATACTTGATGTGCTGATAAGAATTTATGTTTAAACACAATATATTTTTTTGTCAAAGATGAATTTCAAATGCAATCATGAGTTCATACATCAGTTTCGTTTTGGCGAAACCAATACAGCTAACATATTATAATTTCTTGCACCAATTGAGTTAAGTATCTGAGCATATAATTCCTTATTTGCAAGCATTTTTTTTAATTTTTTTTCATTTCTAAGAAATTTTTAAAACGTTGAAGATAAAACTTGAAAGATTTTTTTCTTAGAGTCAAAACAATTGAAAGATTGAAGTAAAAATAGAACTTTTGATCTTTCATTAGAATTTGAACTCTTTGTAGCATCCTGTGTTTGATGAGAAGGCAACAATTTTCAAGAAATTGTTGTTGCATCTGAAAAGCAGCCAAAACCTGTCTAAATTGTTCAATATCCATATAGAGAATATGTGGAAAGTCACTGCTTGAAATCAAAAGTCAAAGCCCGAATAAATTCACATAATTTGATACAATATTATTTGCTTCATATATTCACCAATTAAAATAAATGAATATGAATCGGAAATAAAATTACATTATAGATGTTATATTTTATTATCTTTTAAGCAAGATTGAACTGTCGCTATATTTACAATTGAAACTTAGCATAACTTTACTTAGGAAGTAATGAAGGTGTTGCCACTGCATCACAAAATATATAAATACAAGAGTATCTTAACATAAATTTTAAAAGTAGGTCAAATAAAATAATTTGGTATTTAAATTTTCAGCTTTTGTACATGAAGTTATTTAAGAGGCATTGTTTTCATCCTTTAAAACAAATAGTTTTGTAATGCAATTTAATTGAATAACATACTTTTATTATTAATTGTTCATAACTTTCAAATGCATTGGTAGTTTCCAATCAAATTTTGGTTTTTTGATAAAAAAAATTTATTTTACTTTACAATCAGTTGTAAAAATTGTAGGAAAATATTCTTTGTGTTAAAAATTACTAAAGAATTATTTCATAGTTTTTGAGGTGCATTGATTATATATTTAATATTCCAATGCAAAAAAATAATTTATTTGTTCAAGTTATATCAAATAAGTTAACTGATTTGTTTTCTCATTAAATTTTTGAGGAATGCAAAGGCTAGAAATTATAATATTAATAACAAGTAATATAAATAAGAACTTTTCTTTGCTGAAATTATGCCAAATTTAGTGTTTTGCTCCATTTTATTGAATTTCAGAACTGTTTTTGCGTCACATGAAAAAAATAATTCTTTGCTGCTTTCGATTGTGATAGAAACTAAAAGCAAACTTTAGGAGATTCTGGATTTTCCTTTTTACTGCACTGAAAGTTAATGGGCCTCATGTCCACTTATGTATTAATTATGTTAGGCACGCTGTCTCATTAAGAAATTTTATATTGCTATATATAAAAATTTAACAAGTTTCTTTAATAGGGTATCCAATAAAAATATACTATGTTGCAATTTAAAAATTATGGACAATTGAATATTATTTATGTACATAAATTAATCTACAAATAAAATTAATAATTAATTTACATTAATGTTAACATCAATAACCAAAATTAGCTGGGTTTTTTTCATCTCTAATAGTATCCGATTCATATAACCCTGTAAAAACTGACGAATCCCATGATAAAAATAAAATGATCTACTTGCTATTTTTGTTAGTATCCAAAATCGTACAAAATGTTTCTTGTCTTGTTTATTTCTATAAGTTATTGAATTCGGCGAAAATAAGCTGACATACAGTTTGAAAAAATTTTATTTCCACTCTCAGATTTGTATGTTTGATCAGATTCAAATGATTCCCATTACAAAGGTCAGGAAACAAATTAAAAGTAGGGTATTTCCTTTTATATATTTTGCTATATACATAAAAGTCATTGAACCTGTCCTACTTTTTCCATTTATGAGAAAAGAATATGGTATTCTTCAATAGAGATGTTAATAGGGTCATAATGAAAACTACAACTAACTGTCTTTACTGTTTTTCAATAAATGACACTTTTCTTTAGAATTATCATTTCTAAAAAGGCCAGCCTTAATGGTAGTTAATAAAAGGGTGACAATTTGACAGTAAAACTAGCAAAGGGTAGTTGAAATATTTTCAATTACTGCAAATATGTACGGTGTTATAACCTACAATTGACTTTTAAAAGAGCCCAAAATTTTTAATTTAGTTTTCATTTAAAATGTTATTATTATACAAACTGTTTTACTACAATGAAAAGCTAATTGCTAATAAATGAAGAATCATTATCCAACGACATATAAATTTATTATCACACAGCAATATATAATTATGGTATTTATAAACCAATTATTTTTTTTACATTTTGTATTCTTATTGAATTCTTAAAGCATTTACACTGCAGTTCTTCATATTTGCATGTATAACTACTTGAAGCATTTGGCATTATATGACTATTAGGATTAGCAGCAAACTTTAAAATAGATGGTATCAATACACATTATAAATTTTACAGCATATAGAAACATCTAAAAAATCTTAAAATACATTTATCAATTGAAATAATTAAATATTGCTCATAACAATATGAAAATTTATAAATATTTCTATTAAAAACATTTAATAAATATTTAACATTTGTTTCTAAAAACTAAGAAACAAACAATTGTATAAATTAAACTCATAAAAATAAAAACATGTATTTCATGATAAATAAATATTTAAAGAAATAATTATAAACTTAAAAAATGCAAAAAAAATAATTTACAAAGTTCATCAATAGATAAAATAATTTACACAGTCCAAACTAAACCTCTTTTGTAGGACATAAAATCTGATGATGATATGATATATGATATGATGAAATAAAATAACTTCTTCTAAATGTCATTATTCATAATTTGGCAGCAGGATACGTCAATTTGAAAAACCAATAAAAGCTCCACATTTTAAGATGAAACAAATCTTTTTTTTTTTTTTTTTTTTTTTTTTTGTGCAGCAAAAAAATTCATGATGATGTAGATGAATATTGAAATTTTGTTACGTGTATTCGCTATTTACACTTATCAGAGATTCAGTCTGCTCATAATCTATGTCATGTACCCTAAAAAAACCATTGAATTATAATAATTAGTTAATTCAAAAATTATTATATTAATGAGCACTGTATAATTATTCTATACAAATGCATAATAATTTTTTACACATTGTAAAGTACTTTAAGATTTAAAAATATTATAATAGTTAGACACATAAATGAAATTTCTATGAATGAAAAGTTCATATACTTACTTATGTGATTTTCTACACAAGTTGACTAGTCTTTTAACACCCAACAAAACAGGATCCCAGTTTTCATAGTGTGTCAATAAAGCCACAGCAAAAAATGATACAAACATTGGAAGGGTTCCCAAGAAAAATTGCAAGGGATAATCAATCTACATTTTAGAGCAAATCATAGGTTAAACAATTTATAAATATATTTAATGTCTATAATACACAATTTTTTATTGCTTGTTAGGTAATAAGAATGCAAAGTAACAAAATAAATTTGCATAATCTAAAAACTGAATTTACCTTAAAACAAAGCTAGTTATTATTTACAAATGTACTAAAAATAAATTCATATATTACTTATTATATATTTGATTATTCAATAAAGGTATATCTTGAAAACAGAAAAATGACATTTTACTCTGTACAAGACAATAGTTGTATAATACTGGCAAATGTATTTAAAAATAACTTTCACATTTAGCTACAGATACAAAAAGATATTTAAGACAATGAAATAATATAAAAAATGTTGATTTTTTTTAAAATTAGTAACTAAATCAAATAAAAGTTTCACCTTTTTCAGAAAAATGTCAAAAAATATAGTCAAAGGAATGGTTAGGGAAACTGATAAGGTTGCTATTAAGGATGATGTGAGGAAACAACCCCTAAAAAAATAAAATAATTACAAAAAAGCAATTATTTCTCATTACTTATACAAGTGATTCTCAAAACATTTTTGAAAACAATCACACCCTAGCCAGATAAAAATTTGGTCTGTCTACCAAACCCCCTTAACCTTTATATTATTAAACTACATTCTAAAATAGCTTTAATATTTTATTCAGTTATTGCCAAGAAACCCCACTATTTATATTAAGTAAAAGCTACAAAATACTTTTCATTCACATAATTAATCATATTGACACAAAGTGTAATTAATACACAGGCCTGATAAGGATGAGAAATTGCTTAAAAACCCCAATAGATTGCCTCTGAATTCTAAAGAAAGTTTTATTTTATTAAATACTTTGGCTTTATAGCTACTACTGGCTAAACAGAAAAGTCCTTTTCATATTAATATTTTGCCACTGCATTAATAGACCAATAAAGACGATGCCTTAAAATTACCTTGTTAATGAAATATCAGAAGTAAGGCAAACTGGTTGCTCTTGCTTTAAATTGCAAAGTTTTGAGAAAAAATTTTAACAAATAATAAAGGCTATTTTTTAAAAATAACTTTTTACAACAAATGAAAAGAAATATTTAGTAATTTTTAAATTTCTGATAGCCAAAGCTTCTATAAATCGAATATTCTATATTTTACTTAATAGTTTTACAATAATTTAATTTTTATTAGCAAGAAATATAATGTGGCTTTTAGTTTGCATTTTCCCCAAAGTTTGAGAACCACAAACTTATAAAAGATAATGAAATAGTAAAACTTTAAAATTCAAATATATTTTCAAATAGAAACACAAAAATTCATGCTTTTGCACATGATGAGAATAATTAAGGTTATTATATTATTCATCTTAAAGTGTTTTTAAAGCAAATTTGTTAGATGTTGCTGAAAAAATATATGTAATAAATAATGATAAACATTTATAGATATTGTTGTTATGGTACAAAGTAAATGATATAATTGCATGTAAAACAGAGAGAAATACAATGTCAGAAATTATACAATCAAGTCAATCTGAAGACCATTCATTATCTGAGGAAACAGTACTGTTAACTTAAATTTGTAATTCGTTAAATAGTTATCTTTCTACTTTAATTAGAATAGAATACATGTAACTTGCTTTTTATTTTTATTACTAATAATTTAAACAAAAGCAGGTAATAAAACAACATGAACATTTGAAAATTTTCTAATCATTAAGAATATATAGTAATATGATTCCACACAACTGACAACTGAATTTAAAATAAAATATGGGCAGGAAGGAGAAAAAAAAAATACAATGCCATAAAACCTCCTCATTCCAAAATTATGAATTATACAATAATTGAACCCTTTTTAATATAAAATAATTCAAAAGATTCAATATTTAGATATTATTGAGACAATTTTTGATGTAAAATCAATGAAAATTTAAAAAAATCTCAATTTAGAGATGTTCTTAATTTTTTAAAATATATAAACTAAGTGGAGGATGGCTATCCATCACAGAACTTAAAAGAAATAAATAATAAAAAAAAATTCTGATTTGAAACATTCTTTAGTTAGCTCTATACCACATTTCTTTACAATGGAGAGAGTTCTGCTCATCTAAGTATTATTTTTACATAATGTACAACTGCACTTTACAAACTGCTTGATAAGGACTCTAACAATGCAAAAGAAATGCCATCTTATAATCAATGTAAAAATTTTGCATACCGCTTTCCCATATTCATTTAAGAAATCAAAACTTAATTCATTTACCAAAGTTAGACATAGTGTTATTAAATTTTATTATCATTATTTTAAAATCTACAACAGAAGTATTTTTTTAGTGTTCAGTATATATATATAATTATTCAAAGAATCGAAGAAAGTTTCCTTTAACAAAATCTATTATAGCCATATTTTGTCTAAGCAGATTAAAAAAATTAAACCATCCTGCCATCATATTTTGAAAATGACTATGGAGAATATAAAAACTATATTTAAATTGCACATGACTAATTTAGATAATATTCTGTTACTATGCATGCTCTCTTCAGTAACTTTAATTCTTATTTTGAGGTGAATATAAAAATATAATATCCAATAACATTTGAAATGCAATGGCATATCAAGTTTCAATGTATAAAATTACAAATTACAGTTAAGGAAAAAAAAATAATCAAGTATTATATTCAGGTAGGATTATAAATTGTTTCAATATTATTTAGGTTCTAGTAATATATATTATATGAAAATTACTTAAAATAATTAACATTATAGATATTTGTGTAATCCCACTAATTATAATGAAGCCTCTCTTACAAAATAACAGCACATTAATTCAATAATTTAAAAAAATCAGAATATGTTTAATAAATACTTATTTAACAAGATGACTTTAATTATCTATAGATAATATAGGACGACAGGATGACTGGGGAGTGATTTTATAACCCCAAGCCCTCGCCAAACTTCAATTCTAGAAAACTAGACACCTGTTCATTCCTTTCTTATCAGTAGACGAGTTTGTCATCCTCCTCTGGTATTACTTGAGAAATTGTATTTAGAAAGTGTTTCAGAATTTTTCATTTCCTAATACACATTTGGTTAATTATGGGGGGTTAAGGAATGACTCTGCGCATCTTTCCATTTCTCCCACAGATCAGTTATTTCACGTGGCTGCTATGGTCAATTTGTTGCCTTCCATGTATAATTTGCCCACACAAAACGCAACTCCATACGAAAAAGAACATTTATGTAAACTTCTTACTGAAGTTGAAATTGACAAAGATTCAGACATTGTCAACGAACATATTTTAGAAGAGAATATTTCAAGTCATGAAAGCTATGGAGAACATGATAAGGAATTGGAAGTGGACAGAAATTCTGGAAATGAAGTGAGTAACTCGGAATGGTTTTCATTAAAGATGGAGCACAGTGAAAGAAAACAAAACTTAGGCAAAATGTTTGTACTCACTGACAACATATTTTGTACAAGTTACCTAGAACAACAGGACCAATGAAAGATGAATGAACCAGGAATTATTCATCCATGATAACATTATACATTTAATTGCAGAGTGCACAAATATATTTATCGAGAAATGTCTACCAAACTTTAAAAAAAAAATACCCTCTAGATATCTGTGCTTTATTAGAATTATTATATATGTTTGCATTATGCAAATCTTTCTGATTGAATGTATGAGATTTGTTGATGTCAGATGAAAACTGGTATCAGCATTTTAGGTACTACAAATGTCTCAAAATGTATTTTTGTTTCTCCTACATTGCATTAGATTTGAAACTATAAATGACAGAAAAGAGGCAGTTATTTGATAAACTTGCCTTTATACGACTTATTTCAGTTATTTGTATTGAATATTATTCGAAACAATAATAATAATCAAAAATAATGCAAAAGATTTTATTTGTGTTAAGCACTGTACTCTAAATACCTAAAAGACAAAAGCATTATTTTTTCAATTAAAAATAGTGTTTTTAACAGTGCAGGGTAGGATTTCAGTTTGGGGTCATTCTATGAAACCCACACATCTTAACGTTCACTTAAGGAGCAAGCACCCTCTTGGGTTAAGATATATATTTTTATACCAAATAAGCACTATTTATTAATATAGATAATAAAAATAAATTTATAATTTTTAGAACAATTTAGAAATACAGACTTACCATAACCAAAGTATCTCAGATAATACAGTGCCTACCAAACCATTACATAGCAATAGTAGCCATTGGGTTTGAGAAGGCCATTGAAATTCTTCTATTTTGGTATAATGTAAGAAAACAAAACCTGGCCACATGAAAACAAGATTGAAAAGTCCAACAAATCCTACAGAATGAAGAGTTAAAAAAAAAAAAAAAAGTTTACTATGAAATATATGCAAATAGTAGGAAACAATAAATGAATAATATAAAGTAAAAATTTCTGATTATTTACTTAAAATTTGTACACATAATACCAAATTTTTACTTTAATATAATATTAAAGATTCCAAATTATTTATATAATATTATGTATTCTAAAAAATCTTACCAAAGAACATAGGCATATCTAACATTCCTTCATTGTCAACTTTGCGTCGAAGTAGAACAACATACGATGCATAAAAGAATGCTCCAAGAATTGACCAAACAGCTCCAGGTGGGAAATAATTTTGAACTCCTTTATCAGCATTTGAAACTATTATGACTCCCACGATGCTAATAATTATAAAAAGAAACAAGATATATTACTGGAACTAAAAAGTAATTTTATGCAAAAGATAATCAAGTAATTAAAACTTAGCTCTAATCTTATTATGTTAACTAAGAAAGAAAAAAACAAATTTTCCCAATTTTAGAATTTTTAAGTAATATTCATTACAAAATTTTTCATAAAAATCAAAAGACCTTTTTTTAAGAAATTAAAAATGTAAACCAACCTCACTACTACAGCCAAGAATTTAGATAAGGTGAAACGATCACCATTGTTTGCAGGAAATACTGAAGCTAGTATTAAAGTGAATAAACCAGATGAACATGATAAAATGTTAACAACACCTGCTTCTGTATTGGATAAAGCTTCTTGATATGAAAGGTTTCCTAAAAACCACTGAAATATAAAGTTTTAAATAAAAATTAAACATTTGCAATAAGCAATATTTTAATTCATAGTTATTACAAACAAAGTAAAGATAACAGAAATAGTATCAAAATTATTAAATATTATAACATACATGAAAAAAAATCTAGCAAATTTCTAAAATGAAAAATTACGTTAACTAAAAACTTACCATTACACAGAAGAGAAGTGCTATTTTTGCTACCTGAAGCATAGGCAATTTATTTGCAGTTTTCAAAGCATTTTCTTTAGCTCGAAGTGATGCAGAATACGATAATCGAGCTAGAAGAGCATCATCTGCTTGAGATTCTAAAAAAAATTATATGTCATATTAAAACTTATAGTTTTCCAGTGATAAGACTAATTTACAGGATATTTGAAAACCATAACTTACCAGATAAATGCCTAACTTCAGTAACTTGATTAAAATGAACAGATTTAATACCTATAAAGATAAAATATTAACCAAATTCAATTATTCTTGTTATTTAATTAAAACTAATATTGTGATTTATTATAATGAAACTAACATACTTTTGCCTTGAAATAGAATCATCAGATTCGTTTCCACTGCTTTTCTCACCACTGCCATCATGATATTTAATTGGTATCCAAATCGATTCACTCTAATAAAAATATATATAAAATTAATATGTGCATTGTACATATGTAAAAAGTATATCAAGAAAAAATGAATATAACAGAAATTCTACAGTACATAGATATAATTTAACTCCAATAAAGTTAATTAACTCAATAAAGTACAATTGAAGTTTAAATGATTTCCAAATTAAAAATGTGAAAATAAAGTATTGAGTAAAATCAAATATTACAACAAATTTCCTCAGCACCCACTTTTTACAAAAATAAATAAGAAAAGCTAATTTATAAGTTATCTTTTCAATTGTTTACTATCTATATCTGGGAAAGGGCGGAAAATAATAACAGACAATAAATTAAATAAAATATTAGTGTTAATTCTGTTAGGCATATTTTTAAGTAAGAAAAAGAGCAGAATGTAGAAAGACTGTTTTAATTAAAATTAAATACACATCAGGTCCAAACACAGGTAATAAAATGATTAAAGAAGAAAGGGCATAAGGCACATCAATGGTTAACAATTGCACTTGAATATTTAAATCAGTGATTGGTGAAACCTCTACTGTTAGCAATGTGTACTTGTAAATATCTTTCTAAAGAGTGACAAATTCTGATCTCATGCTGCAATGCATTCCTCAGTTGTTACTCAGCGGTATTTTTGGACAATTGTGGCATGTCATCATGTTCAATTGGTAAAAGATCTCGTAAACTTGAAAATGAATACCAACAGCATGGAGGCAGTTGAGAAATATGCAAACAATATAGGGCTTAAAATTATCTTTTGGTCCCATGACGATGCACCATAATAGAATAGGATGGCTAGCATCACACTCCACATACTGATATGATGATCCTCTACTTAAGACTGAAACAGGATTCATAGCCAAAAACTATGCTATTCCCATCTACTTACAGTCATAATAAACAACTATGGCACTCCAGATAACTCAGTCAATGCTGCGACAAACTTTTTTAAATGTTGCTGAGAGCATAAACTTTTCCTCAGTTAAGTGCTGCAAGATGAAAGGTACTATGAGTGATAGGGAAAAATTTGTATCACATTCAACAGAATTTATTCCTCTCTTCCAATCACCTGATCTTGCCCTGTATTTGTTACCCGGGCCTTTCTGGATGTTTACTCCATCGATTAGTTTCTTGCAGCCATAATCGATGTCAGGACCTTTGCTTAGCAGTATCATGTCTCTGCAGTGTAGATGGTGGTCTATTGCTTGATATGACCAGCTAAGTAGCCATATTAGAATCAGTCTAATTGGTTATAAGCTTTTCAACAAAGTCAATATCATTATTGATTGGGAGTCTCCAGGGAATTGCAACACTAACAAGAAATATTAACTGACTGCAATTTTTTATCTGTTTTATATGCTAGTTGTGTGGTAGAAAATATTTTTGGGTAAAGTTAAGCCTTATTTGGCCATATAAAGTTAATCATTTGTATACTTTGCATATAAAAATATTGAATGCAAAATTTTTGAGATAAGAAAAAGGTTCATAGCTTTTATTTATATATCATTAAATGAAAAAAAAAAAAAAATGATGAAAATTATATTATTTCACTAACCAATAATGGTTCAGCTTCCACATAGATATTGTCATTTTCTTCAGGTTCTACAGCGACAGGATCTACAAGCTAAAAAGCATCCAAGTAATTGAAAATTAATATCTAATATACGAATATTAAATACTATGAAAAGAAGCAAAATAATTACTTACAGTGTACTTGGGTTTAGTAGAACATTGATTTTGCCATGGTTTCCAAAATAAAAATCCAAATAAGTAGAGGATAAACATAGTTGTCTTTACATAAGTACTAAAGAAAGGTTTACTGAAGTTTTCATCTTTGAAAATGTACTAAAAGTGAAACAATATTTCATTAAAGACAAAGAAAAACATAAAACTGTCATCCATAATAATTACAATTTATAAAAAGGTTAAATATTAGTATAGAATAGTAAGATCATTTTAAGTAAAAGATTTTTAATTTAAGTCTTAAAACCAACAAAACAAACAGTTAGGATAAATTACTATTTCATCCCTAACTTAAGTAGCATTAGCAAAAGTCAAATCTATTGCAGAATGATTCTAAAATCCCATTGCGCTGTCATAGAGATATGAAAAAATAAATTTTTAGGACAAACACATGAAATAACATAATTTACTTATTTCTCTCTTTTTCATTTCACAAATGGGCATGTATAATAATTTTCATCGAAATCTTACTTTTAAAAAAAAATCAGAAACCTTTAAAAGAGCTTGAAATGGGTTTTGTGTTTTAAAAATCATTAAGATAAAGAAAGTCTTTTACATTGAAGTTTGTTTTTTATAATAAATGTCATTAAATATTTATATGTAAAATTAAATATTTGATTTTGAATTATTTTTAGTAATAAGAGAATTTTTTTTTTTTTAAAGAAACAAATACAAATGATTTTAAACATTTATGTTTCAGTTTAATTACCAAACTTCCTATAAATTTCAAACTAACATATGAATAAAGATAATAAAATCTATTTCACATTAAATTTATAACAGTCATCCACAATATTCAAATAAACAGTACGTAAGAGCAAAAAGTTAAATAGCAGTAAGAATTTGAAACTAAAATATGTTTAGCCAACAGATACAAACTGGCATTCAACTGCCAGGCTGCAGTGGAATGGCCAACAAAAAAAGTTTTCTTTTTACGTCCCTAGTAATAAGAACCAGGCACAGATTCTGGTCTAGTACACAGAGGACGATTAATAAAAAGGTCAGCCAAATGAAAATATTAAATGCTTTAGAAAATTTAAGACACTGTAGTTAGTAATATAATAATTCCTCAGCTGGTGGCAGAGGAAGAACAAGTGTTTTCACAATCTAAACATGGAGATTATTGGAGGGGACAGGAAAGAAGAGCATTCTGTGAAATGATTTTGAGAAAACAATGTAAACCTATTGAAATTAATGGCCAAAGAAGTGCAATATGATAATGCATATTTATCACTGCAGCAAGTGTAACAAATGAAGCTGAAAATTTAAAAGTCTTTATTATTCACATTAAATTTATAACAATAATCCACATCATTCAAATAAACAGTAAGTAAGAGCAAAAAGTTAAATAGCAGTAAGAATTTGAAACTAAAATATGTTTAGCCAACAGATACAAACTGGCATTCAACTGCAAGCTGCAGTGGAATGGCCAACAAAAGTTTTCTTTTATGTCCCTAGTAATAAGAACCAGAAAAGATTCTGGTCTAGTACACAGAGGATGATTAATAAAAAGGTCAGCCAAATGAAAATATTAAATACTTTAGAAAATTTTGAAATTTTAAGACACTGTAGTTAATAATGTAAGAATTCCTCAGCTGGTGGCAGAGGAAGAACAAATGTTTTCACAGTCTAAAGATGGAGATTATTGGAGGGACAGGTAAGAAGAGCATTCTGTGAAATGATTTTTGAGATAACAATGTAAACCTATTGAAATTAATGGCCAAAGAGAAGTGCAATATGATAATGCATATTTATCACTGCAGCAGGTGTAACAAATGAAGCTGAAAATTTAAAAGTCTTTATTATTCACAAATTTATAACAGTCATCTACAATATTCAAATAAACAGTAAGTAAGAGCAAAAAGTTAAATAGCAGTAAGAATTTAAAACTAAAATATGTTTAGCCAACAGATACAAACTGGCATTCAACTGCCAGGTTGCAGTGCAATGGCCAATGAAAAAGTTTTTCTTTTTGCGTCCTAGTAATAAGAACCAGGCACAGATTCTGGTCTAGTACACAGAGGGCGATTAATAAAAGGTCAGTCAAATGAAAATATTAAATGCTTTAGAAATTTAAGACACTGTAGTTAGTAATGTAAGAATTCCTCAGATGGTGGCAGATGAAGAACAAGTGTTTTCACAGTCTAAAGATGGAGATTATTGGAGGGGACAGGAAGAAGAGCATTCTGTGATATGATTTTTGAGATAACAATGTAAACCTATTGAAATTAATGGCCACAGAGAAGTGCAATATGATAATGCATATTTATCACTGCAGCAGGTGTTACAAATGAAGTTGAAAATTTAAAATGTGGCAACTCTAAAAGATGGGAATCTTGATAAAAAAAATCAAATTATATGACAGACAATATTGTTGCTGTTGAAGAGTTAATAAAAAAAGGAAAATCAGTAATTGACAGTTAATGTGATAGCCACAAATGGTGTGTGTAGGGAAGTTCTATTTTACAAAGGGAGTATACAAAAGGTGCATAATCAATTGTACATATCTCCAAAGCAAAAATAAGCAATTTGAAAGTGATACATAGAATTTGATTTGAACAGGGAAAAATTATGTACAAAAATGATGCCCATATGTTTTTCATTTGCTCAATAAATTATTTCTCAAAACAATTTAAGATTTTTATTTGACTGACTGTCAAAAATTCAAAAAGTGAAAATTATTAATGTTGCAGCTGTTTCTAAATTCTATAAATAAATAAGGTTTATATTCCTTCAGATGCTGATATTCTTCAGCAAGAACATTTTAAAACTATAATGCAACATCAAAAACATAACTTTTATAGGTGATAAAAAGTAAAAGATTATTTCAAATAATGAAACCAAATAATTATAGCTAAATTATAAATACTATGCTATAACATGAATAAATAACTTGGAAAAACCTTTTCAGAAGTTATTTGGAAAAAATATAAGTATTTTTAAGCATATAGAAATGCAAATTTTAAGAATCATCTGAAGATTAGGATTCTTCAAATTTATCAATTTTCTATCTTTTTCATAAAAACATGCATGATATCAAGGCAGTTACTTTTTGCATTGCTTTTATTCTAATTATACATAATATAATAATGTATATTTTTACAGTTATTTATAATATATAATGTTTTTTTTTACAGTTAATTACAATATATTTTTAAGCATGGATTAATATCACTTTGACTAATAATGATATATTATAACAAATATTGATAACAAGAAGACATAAATCTACTTGAGGCAGATCACATAATTATCCACATAATACAGGATAAAAATTTTAAGTATGTGAAGGATATTAACAAATGGCAGAACAGAAAGAATTATTATATTAGCCTCTCATTATATAGTATTCTTTTTAAAAAAAAAAAAAGTCATATATCTAAGATAAAGCTGTTTGTTATATTGTGATTTCAGTAGTGTGTTTTTTTCTTTTTATAACAAAAAATTATATAACCAGAAGCTATTGTACCATGAAATGATCTTTATCAAAAATTATGTACTCTTAAGATGATAAAATTCATGTTACTTCTGCTGCTTCAATACTAAATAAACAATATTTAACCTAAGATTCACTCAAAAATTACAAAAGGTATTTGAGAAGGATTTCTATAGTAGAAGTTGTTAGATTTAAAAAGCAAAGACTTATGGAACCCAAATTTTATATATTTGAGCATTAAAATACAAAAGAAAAATTTAAAAAAAAGGAACACTGATTTTATGGGATAAGCAATATATTAAAAAAAACATCGCAGATGACATTTAAGAATTTTCATTACTTGGAATAATTTTCCAGACACATATAATGGGTTGGAAAAATTAATATGTGGTATGCTCAGTATCTTCTAGTCTATAATTTTATGTCAGAAATAATTTATTAACATAAATTTCATAAAATGAAAAGTAAAATTATTGACATTAATTTAGAATCATGGTATAAATTAAAAATGATTAACTGGACATAAAAAAATATTTCTGAAGAAATGCTTGATCATTGTAGAGATGAATTAAAACTAATGAGAACAATTTTTTTATTCAATATAAATAAAATTCATTAGAACTTAATCTTATATTTTTAGTATGACATATGGCTGGCGTTCAAATCATTTTTCAATCATTAAGATGGACAGAATTAGTTTTTCAATTAGAAAAATTTTCTAATAACTGGTATAGTGGATTTAAATTTAAAAAGAAATTATCAATCTGCACAAGAGCAGAAAATAATTAAAATTCAATAATAGTTACATTTTTTTTTTTTTAAATTCCTCTTTGCCGATGAATGAGTGTCAAAATAAAATTAATAGTACATAATTGCAAACTTTCTGAAGATGAATAATACAAGAATTTAACAGAATTAATTTTAAAGCATGACTTTTATTTCATTTTAAATTCCTATAGTTTAATTCACATGTACTTTAAACAAAAACAAATCCTATAAATCTACAATAATTCATTTAGCTAAAATAAAAACAAATTGATTGAACTTTATCCAATCAATGAAGAAGAATAAAAGCATTCAATATTTATTTATAATTACAACAATTATACGTACTTCAGTCAATTCTGATGATGCAACCCAAATAACATCAACAATAAGTAAAACCAGGGTACCACACAACAAACGGTGGGCATTAAGTTTTGCCATTAGGTGAAAAATATTTCATATGGTTGCCTAAGACAAATTTGAAAGAAAGAAACTTCATGTTCTGTTGATATACTCATGTAATGCTAATATCATTTTCTTGAGACTAAGAAATGAGAAAATCTGGAAGAAAAAAAAAAAAAAAGGAAGAACAATTAAATTTCAAACCTGGAATAACATTCAAATAAGTAAAATATGAACTATTTTTTGAAGTGAATTTTTGCTGACAATAACTTGGAGTAAAAAAAAAAAAAAAATATTAAAATATATGTGAATGCTAATTATTTTTACAGCATCAAAATTTTCATAAATGAAATTATTTTTGTTTAACATACGAGATTTATTCATAATTTTGACAATCTAAAAAAAGTATTTATAGTTTAATACATTTATTTTTTTTTTTTCCTTACATCACAATTACTTCTCACAAACCTTGTTTCCACAATCTTAGACAAACACAAACATATAAAAACAATCAACATTAGTACTCCATATACATGTAATAAAAATAATACATATACATGCTGTTTAATCACATTGCAGTCATTGAAAATTACAAAGTATATTTTCTATATATATTCTAAGGAAATGCATAGGCATGGGGAATAACTTTTTATTTTACATCTACTGATTAAAATGTATCCTTTAGTTATTTATATCTTAGTTAAAAGTAAAATGGTCAGATGCTTTATGCTGAATGATGCAAGAAATAAAACACTATATCTAACATGATTTTGAAGATAATTTACCTAGTCATTCCTTCTTAAAATGTGTTATAACTTTTTAATTCCCTTATTTATACAAAAGTCCTACTTCTATAAGAAAAACTAACTAATATGGACTTAAAAAAAAAAAAAAAAAAAATTAATTTTTAAAACATTTTTACTTCAATATTATAAATAGTTTTAATTTAATAAATACTTTTGGTTACATAAACAATAGCTTCTTGGATAAAATACCAAACATAATATAGGTATAAATTTTTTAAAGCTTTATTTTATTAATATAATTCAAGAAATTAAACAAAAAAAAATTCTTCAGTACATGCAACAGTGTCATATCTGACAAGCTTACTCAACCATTATGAGGCTACAAAAACATATGTTATTCTATAGTTATGATCTCCAATAAGTTTATTATTAATTATTTGTAAAAAATGTTAACTCATGTTGCAGTGAAAACTTTCTTCATAAAAATATAATTTTATGCAATATATCTCAGTATTCTTGAGTTAAATTAATCTAATGGAAAGGCTTAAAAACATACTTTTTTACCGAGCATTCAGTTATTACTAAAATTATAAAAAACACGATTAATAGAGCTTTACTTAATATTTGAATAAGAACACTGGCCAAAAATTATTTTAAATTTTAATTTTTATTTTAAGAAAATCATCAACTATTCCAATTACGCCATCTGCTGTTAATTACAGCTAGAAGTAGGCCATATTATTCAAAATTCCATATTGCCCTAGCTAATAAAAAATAACGACAGATTTATTGCTGACATCGGCTTTATGATGATTCATAACAGAACATATTTAAAAAACAAACAATTGGGAGGAAAATTATTTCAGCAATTGATAAAAATACTACACTTAATAGAAAAGCTAAAATTTGTCGTAGACAATTATTCGAAATAAAAATGCTATAATAACAAAAAGTTAACTATAATTTACTAAATAAACAAAATCGAAACGATCAATTTAAGAGAAGCGCTAAATTTCTGCACATCACACCCATTATATTAAAAATTAATTCCAGATAAAAGAAAAGAATCATTAAACAAATATAATACTAATAAGTTAAAAGCTTTTATATAAAAAATTAATAATACTTACGAAGTAGTACAAATTATCGCATTTCGAAAGAAAACAATAATACTGTGACAAGCGATCGAGAAATATTTAAACATTAGTTGGAAAAGCAACAATGAACATCTTCTTCTTTAAGCAATTTTCAAGGCTCAGAAATTGTAATTGTTTTTTAATTTTTTTTTTCTAAATGAATTAAATTAAACTCAAATGATAATATATGAACATTTTTCTCAGTCTGTTTTCAAAAAAGGTTAATTAAATTTTAAACTAGTGATTGATTAGTTATCAGAGCGAAAAGTGCAAATTGATAAATTTTCAGGAGCTCGCTGACCCGCAAGCCTACATCTCCTGTAGAACAGTGAGTAAGATTTCAAAATATTTGTTTTTTCTCTGAATAAAAGAATTTAGAAATCAGAAGAAAAAAAAAAGAAAAATGAAGATTTTAAAAATCAATAAAACAGAAAATATATAACAGGTATAATAAAAAAAAAATAAAAGAAAAATCCTTGTAAAGTTTGCATTTGCTGCCAGAAAAGAAGCTCTATAAATAAGCTAAGTTTCTTCAGCAAGTTATCAGTTTTTTTTTTTTTTTTTTTTTTTTCAAGAGCTTTGGGAAGTCCATCATGATTAAGTTCCTTTAGTAAAGCTAGAGAAATCAATACTTCCGAGGATGAATTCTTGCTGATGAAGATTGATATTGATGCTTTTGTTGAAACTGATCCGTTTCCTTTTAATACTATGCTGAAAGATTGTGGTATCAATTCTTTAGTAATAAATATTAGAGATAGACATGGAAAAGACTTTTTACCATCTGATCTCTTCGGAATTTTGTGTGTATGTGAAGGCAGGTCATCCCTCTCTACGAGGCAACGTGATTATTTGCATTATAATTAAAGTAGATGGGGTTTATGATTTTTTTTTTCTTTGATCAGGAAATTTATATTCAATGGTTCTTGACGAATTCAGAAACTTAGATGTCTTTGGCAGTTTGAAATGCCGGAGTCTAAGTACTTGCAGAATAAGCATTGTACAGTAATATTTCTTTTGATGAAATTCTCTATGAAAATAATCATTTGGATTATTAATTTAATTTTGAAGATGTTAGATGAGAATTGATTTCTTTTGGTGTCAACTGGCGGCCCCTTTATAAATATTTTTAGGATTTTTTTTTCAAGATTACTCTGTTTGAAGTTGTTTGGTATTTTCCATGAATTTACATCAATGCGATGTTATAATTCATTATCATTGCTAGTATTATTGGATGGGCTTTGGGCTGAGCTTGAATAGAGTTATCAATCATCAACATCATCATTACCTTGGATACTGGCAAGCTTATTGAAAGAGGAAAATTTGAATGAGTTTAGTTGCTTGGTGGAGGATTTAATGGCATGACTTTTGAAGTCCAGAATCAGGAAAAACTTGAATTTTATCCGGCTTAGAAAAAGGAACAACATTTCTTTTTTTTTGATTTAGATTAAAAGGTGTGGGAGTGGAAAAAATAGTCAGTATCTGGCCAAAAACCAAATTTTGTAATCTTTCCCTCTGCAAATTTTAAATGTTCTTTTGAGGTATCGTCTTTACTGTAGTTTCGTCATTTTCTGATCTGATACATATTCCAAACGTGCTTTTTAAATAACTTCCCAAAAGCTTGATATTTTTTTCCAGTTTGATTTTTTGTACGCTTCTAAAGTATATAATTTTGCTCATTCTGCAGCTTCATAACCTGCATCATTTATGCAATTGCCTCGGCTAGAGGCTTCCAAACTAAGAGGTTTCTGCAAATGGTTCTGAAAACCGATCCCTCGCATTCCACGTTTATTACTGAAGAATCATCAATGGAGCTCTTATAATCACGTCTTTCCATGTCGAATGTCAATTAAGGAATTTTCAGTAAGAAGAAAAAGATTCCAGAGAATCAATAGGATTTTAGGAAATTCAATTGGATTTGAATATGAATTAAAGGGATAGATAAAACACAAGAGCCCATTTAAGAGGAAGGCAAATGAAGGCTGCCCTCTTCCCCAACAGAAATGTGGACAAAATTTTGATGGATAAAATCTAACTTTTCAACAATCGTATTTTTTTAATTGTTGTACTTTGCTGACACATTTTCTTGAAGGCAAGGGAATATCTTTCATTTCTGGACTCTTGATTTGATACCAATCCTACATATACAGCAAATTCAGAATACGATACAGCAAATTAAAAACTAACATGTGCCATAGAGTAGTAATAAAATAGTGTCATTAGTGATTGTCAGTTTGAAGTCAATATCTGCATCACATGATGATAGGAGATTTCAGTCAATCGCTTCATCCTTTTACATTTGATTAATGTGGGATTAGCTGTTTTGTTTACTTGAGTTGTACAGAAAAAATGTCAAATATGGTTCCGTATATGGCTTAATTAAAAGAGGATTTGATACTTTACACAAATACTAAGAATTTATTTATTTATTATAATGAATGAATGAATATAGTTTTAAAAATCACTTTATTTAATATATGTAATTCATATCAGATTTGTATTGAAGTCTGTATCATATTGCAGCATGTTGAACAATTTTAATTTTGATGAAGTGCTATAATACTTTTCTAGATTAGAAGTAATTTTAATCTTAAAAATTAGTTCTTGGTATGTATTTCAAGTTTTTGTAGTTTAATTTATGAGATGGTAACTTGTCAAATTTTCGGTGACTGTCTATACTATTGGCGAAATGGCAATAGAGAAAAAAGTCTTATAATACAACCATTTGAAAAAAAAAGGTCTAATTATTTCAAATTCTAAATAAATATAATTTAAATGATTCGAAATATTTTCTGTTTTTATTGTTTCAATAAATAAAATTATTTTTGATATTTTGCTTGTTTTAAAGAAATTTTGGTTGTTAATATTATTATGCATTAGTATTCATAAATTTTCAAATGTACAATGCCTCTACAGTGCAAAAATCAAAAATTGTTTTTAAATATTTGTATAATTTTCTTCATATTTATTTATCGTAATTTATGATAAGTTATGAATTTGTAGTGTTTCTTTTGCATCCAAGATTGCTTTCATAATCAATGGCAAAAAGATTTAGTAATGTTTTGGTCAAAACGTAACTTATTTGTTCAGTTCTGTTAAAAAAAAAACAATTTCAATGGATTTTTTAATTTATTGCTATACGCTTTATTTAAGAATATTCTCCGCTCAACCCTAAGTGCTGTATGTTATTCAGATCTGAGGAGTTCATTTTAAAATATTTTCGAATGCCACATGGTACATTGTCTTCAAAACCATATTTTCAGATGATTATTGATGAAACACAGAGTAACCATTTAATTTAATTTATCAGCATTCATTAAAAAATTATTATATAAAAATGGTCCATAAAATTATCAGTAAATTCAAATATATTAACCTAGCTGTTCATACAGAACTTATGCAACTTATTATTAACTGTTATGCATGTTTTGATGGATGTAATAGTACTTATATGCTCATAAATGAGACAAAAATTATCCGATCCTTTTAAAAAAAGTAATTTTTAATCATCACGGGGTAAGGCTTCATAAAAATACTTACGTTACTGTATGTCTTACGTCCGTGTATTTTCATTTGAAATAAAAATAAACAAACGTTATTTATTAAAATAAAAAATGGTTTAAAAAAACTACTAATAAAGGCCTCACAAAAGTATTTGTTTTCAATGTGATAACTTGTAAATTTCTAATGTTAATAATGATTTTTTAAATTTAATATCAATATCCAAATCACATATGTTACCAAAAAATATTTTTAAAAGATAATTTTAAGTTTAAAAGTTTAAAAATGGTTTTCATTGACTTTTGAGATACAAAAACACAGTTTATGTAAAAGGAACTTATTATGAGTTTGAAAACAATGAGTGTATTTATAAAAATATATTTAAATTCAACGTTTTAATTAAAAAGAACACTAAATACAGAACTGGAAAATAAAAAATCTGAAACATGTTCGAAAAAAAAAATTACAAATAGTTACTTTTACAAAAGCAAATCTTGCGATTTTCCAAAAGGAAAAAAAAAACAATCAATTAAAGAAATACTCTGTAACATTAAATGTTTTTCTGCAAAAAGTTTGAAAATTGAAACATTTATTAAATAAAACGAAATAATGAATTTTAGGAGTCAAGTAGCTTATGAGAAGACCGAAATCAATGGGACTAATATAAAGTTATTGGGATTAAATAAATCTAATCAGTTAACTTCTAGGAGAAACGATTTTTAATAATAATCTGGATTTCTTAAGCCAATGATTATGAACCAATGTATGACGTGAAACGAAGCTATGCTCATGCGAGCATGTGTTCACAAGATAATATGAATAAGCAAGAAAGAAAGATGGAGGCAATTTTGTGCTGTCCTCAAATTGGCTAATTCTGTAATAGTATAGAAATGTAATGGAAGTAGATTGAGTAGATATATTTAAATTTATTAATTATACTAAGAATCAATTTTTATAACACTGAAATCCTCTAAGGAAATTAAAAAAAAAAAATTCAATTTTAATTGACTCGACTTTAAGATTTATCCTCATCTCCAATTGCATCTTAACAAGAGAAAGAAAAGAAGAATAAGGTAAATGATTTCTAGATAAAAATGTGACAGTAATTAAAGCATCAAAGGCAATGAAACCATTTGCAATTCTAAAATTTCAATGAAGATTGATTTTAAACGTATCAGATTTTGTCGGATATCTAATATAACTTGAATTAGAGTTTTCGGAAACTATTCCATGTTTTGAGATCAGTTCGTTATTATTTAGAATGTCTAGATTCTAAAAGTATATAAAGTTAAAAAAAATTGAAAAAATCATAAAAATAAATAATAGTAAAATTTAAATAAAGAAAGTTCATTTGATCAAAAATAGCAACTAGTTAAATCATAACAAAAAATCTTTATCTTTTCAAGTGATCTCCAGGGGTATGAAGAATTTATCGGTTACTTTCTGAATTATTTTATTTTTAATAAGGATCTTAGTATTTTCTTAGTAATGTAATGAGCATATTTAGTCATATCGAAGTTGCAAGAAAGGATTATAACTTTATATCCTAAAGCGCTTTGAAGATTATCTCATGGTGCTTCGCACTTTATTCATTGTGATAAAATATTTTTCTCAGTTTCCGCCTCCTTGTACAGGTGAGAAAGAGGAAAGTTAAATCTGTAACGTTAAGTTTACTCGAGAAAATGTTTTCATTTTGAAAGGGGTAAATAGCTTTTCGATTTGGTGAACAAAATCTTTGGTATATTTTCCTGTAGACCATAGATACTTTTTATTTATTTATTTTTTTTTAGTGTTCCCTGTTTTTGATAAACAACACTATCTTCAAGTGATATCCAGTTTAAAAAGATAGTGTCTGGAGATAACTTAACAAATGAGTGCGTTAACTCCTTTAACTGTCCTTAATGTCTATTTGACCTAGTGACCGAATGGAGGGTATTTTGCCTAAAATTTTTCACAATTGAAAATCTAATAGCTATAGGACTGGTGAGGATTGAAAGTTACAATACTTAATAGCCTCTGAAAATTTAAAATCTATCAGATGGATAATGTAATCGGGGAATGTTTCGAAATATGATGGCATTGTTAAAATCAGAGATATTTCTCCTAAGAAAATTGTAGATTATTCCTGATGAAGGTTATTCCTAATGAATAATTCGAGATTATTCTTGATGAAGTTTTTGATTGCTGCTATTAATGTTTGAAGTGTGTTGTTGAAAACTAAAATAATTTGTTTTGTCACTAAAAATTATTTTTTTTCTTAAAAAAAAAAAAAAAAAAAAAAAAAAAACCTTACTTAATCGTGAGGGATTTTTTTTTCCAAAATTAAATTTTACTTTCTAAGGAATCAGTATTAAAATTTGTGGTAAACTGCATCAGATTTATCGGTAGAAAATTGTAATGCTGGAAAAATAGGATTTTACTCAACGAGGAAAAGAGAATACTACGTTCTTTCGATTTTCATATATTAATCGTAATGATGTGAAACTACCTATTTGCTTAATTTGAATGGAAGTTCTGGCTGCTGTGACGTGAAACCATCCAAATTAAAGCGACATCTTAGTATCATGAAATAAACCGACAGAATACTTTGGACTACATTTAAAATTCGAAATAAAAAATCGCATTTTTATATGTAAATCTCTGCGCTACGTGATTTTCCACATGATTATCTGAAGATTAGATAAAACCTTTTCAAACCTATTATCAATGCATTAAAAGTGTCATCAGTATATATACCATTATTATGCAACATTTTATATGGTCAGGTATGATTTCAAAGATATCACACATATGGATAATGAAGGGAAAATCACTACTTTGTTGTATTCCACAAGCGGAGAATATTTTTTTAGAAACAGAGTTTCTCAATTTAACAAAAATTCCTGCTATTGATTTAATTATATAATCACATCACAGCATTTCCTCTAATCACAAGTTATAAAATTAAAAAAATTAAAACACCTTCCTAGACTGAGTTACATGCTGAAGATCCTTTTTAATTTCATAAGAATGAAACATTTTTTTTTCATTTTTAGCTCCCACTATCTTATGAAGAAAGATTGATAACGTGTAAAAACAATCTTTGGGTGGAATAAAACTTGAATGGTGATAGTTGAATTTGTGTGATATTGACAAATGAATTATTCTTTGAAAATTATTCGTTGAAAATTTTTACTTAAACCATATATATGAATCAAGAGAAGCATTATCATTGTTTCGTTTGAGAATCGGAATGATTTGTGCCTGTGAGCCATTCCATTGGTATGCTACCTGTGAGTCAAACATTATTAAAAATGTGTGTAATTGTTGGAGATAGTGAATAGGAAATTTTTTTATTAGTTTGACTGAAGTGTCATCGCGTCTTAGAGCTGTATTAGGAATTTTACTTGTTATTTCTTTTAATTTATTGGGATCAAAGGAACTAATATAGCTGTATATAGTATCATAGGGAAGACCAAAGGAATAAATTTATTTGGTTGGTTTATTGAAGTGGGAAGCTGGAATGTTTGCATGTAGATTCGGATCGGCGATTACTTTATTGATGATTGGGTGAACAATCCTGTTGTGGATGATTTTCCTGATTTTTAATATTTTTTTGTTATAGTTTACAGTATCTCAAAGAGTGTTCAAATGTATAATTTTAAACTGTGAATCAGACGTCTGATACAAGTAAGATTATTTATATGTGATCCAGAGTTTTCGTTAAAAATGAGTTTGGTATAGATAAACAAGTTTTATCTTTTGTTACAGTAGACTATTGCATTTGGAATTTCACCAAGGTAGTGTTGGTTTATGAGATGTTGAGTAATTTTTTTGTTATTACCCAAAATAATATACAAGAAAGACTGAATATCTGAATAACATTTGAAAATTTGTGTAGGATTATATTTTCCTTGAAGTATATGATGCGCTCTTTATGATTGCCTGTCTACAGCTTTTTGAATTTTGTGTAAGGAATGAATAGTTGTATCTGTAAATTATCGCTGTCATATGAGATCTAGATGAAAGGAAGAAGAGTGATATGAGTTGCTTTCCGCGTCTTGAGGAAGTTTAAATTTTTGAGAGTCCAATTAATAAACGTATCACTTTGGTGCTGCTGCAGACTTCTCATTAACAATGACTATCCCGCTTTTGTTTATTGGTAAATTTGCCAATTTTTACATTAATATTTCTTAAATTCTTTTTCTCTTTTTTATATTTTACAACACTTTCTATTGTTATGTGTTTTAAATGTATAATTTATTTGATGTTTTAAAAAATTGCTATTGAATTATTTGCTACTTATTTCTGTAAATGCGATGCTTTGTAATGCATGAAGATTTCTTGTAATTTTCAATAATAAATAAAAAAGCTACGAAGAGTTGAACTTATCTTGATAGCCTAATTGATGGAAGAGATGATGTCAGATATTTAGTTAGTGTATCGATGAACTCCTGAAGTGATCTGGCTTGACAAATATCCTTTATCATCCTTTGTTGCATTTCAATGTATGTTGCTTTAGTAGCTATGTGATTTCTTTCTTTTTCTTTTTAGAATTTGAAGAATCAATAATTTTGTAAAATACAGACTCTCTCCATTCCGCCCCTGATTTCATCAAACTTGAGCTTTGACTGGTACTTTTTGCGATTTTTGCGAATATATATAGTAGACTTTGCAGTATATATCTCGTAAATTGTTTTGCTTCACAGCAATTCTGTGTTTATTTTCTATGTTTCTCCTTAACTGATATAATTCTAGCAAATTTTGTGTAAATGGTGGTTCAAGATAATTTTATTGTGTAATGTTAAGATATTCTTTGTTCTAATCAAATTCAGTTGACTTCTCTATCTTTTTAACTCAGGAAAATAAAGCTTTTATTTTTAAATGCAAAGTTATTTTAAAATAATTTTTCTTGTAAAATAGTTTTGTTATTCCACATTAACGTTGACAAATCATTGTAACGTTGACAAATCGGAAAGTCTGAGTCAGAAGTGAGCTTAAAATCCGACTCCCGACTCTTTAATAAAATAATTTTTTTTTCCAAAATTCTAGAATTAATGCTAAAACTATTTGTTAAAGAGACAATTTAATTGTAACAATCGGCACAGTCAGTTATAATTCAATCAGCAAAGACAGTTACTGCTTTAGTATTTAGTATATTAGCAGTATGCCAAGTAAATATTGACCGTGGCTTGCAAAAGTATGAAAGCATTTTGGATCAACAATGAAAGATAACATAGAAACTGTTATGTTATTAAAATTAAATTATTTCAAATATAACATCTTCGTGCTTAAAATGTACAATTTTCTTTTGCTTGTGTTAAAGGTATTCTATAATATTTTAGTACCTATTAATTTGGTATTGTTATTTTTTATAAGATATATATATATATATATATATTGTAAGCAAATTTGTAGTACATGAATGTCTTTTAAGTTAGGGTAAAATAATACACCGTTAAAGTTGTAAAAAATACTTTGTTATGAAAAAACTGGTTTTTATAAATATATGAATTCAATAAAAGACATTGAATTTATTTCACAAATTCTCCACATCCAGTAGTAACGATCATATGAATTAAATTAGGAAGAAATCAGGAGTCAAGCGTATATATATATATATCTATCTATCTATCTATATTATATATATATATATATATATAGAGAGAGAGAGAGAGAGAGAGATGATAATCTGATAATCTGTAGTGGACTCATGTATTTCCAGAAACGTTACTGCTTTCCTTTATTGGCTTGTAATCAAAATGCTATTTAATAGGAGAAAGAGTTATCTTTCATTTATTCTGATTTTGATAACTCCCAGTTCTGTTATGTAACGCGATATGAAATTTATCCTTTTTGTATGAGCTTCATCAGATATAAGAACTGATAAGGTTTAGTGCGTTTTGCTCAGTCTCTTAACGATATCAGATGACTTGCCTTTCAATGGATTGTTCGCATTCTCTTCTTAAGTTATTATTATGAATGTATACTTGAAACTTTATTTGCTTAAATAAATTGCAACAGTGGAGGACAGACTACAAAGATTTCCATTGTTTTTTTTTTTCAAGTGTCAGGAATTCTCGTACAGAAACGAAATAAGAATAAAGAAATCTTAAATATATATAGATTTTTTTATTGTGACGGAGATTCCAAACGAGATATCAGGCCTTCATAATACTTTGTTTTCTTTTCAATAATAGTTCCCCCTGAAAGAAAATAAATTATTTGTTTTAAATTAAATAGTATCAAACGGAAAAGAAAGGTTGAGATTGTATTATTTTTTTTTTTACATTTTTGATAAAAGAGCACATTATTTTTCTTAAAATTCATAAAAGTGAGGAAATTGCTTATTTTGCTAGAATGTTTAGGAAATCTTACCGAAACATTACATCACCGCGTTGATTCAATGGTGCAACCCAGGCCAGCTGGATGTTAGTCTTTGACTTGTTATCATTTTGCATAACTGCAGAACATTCATCCAGTAAGTAAAGACCATCAGCGTCCAAGAATCTTCCAACATATCTCCCAGACATCTTATCAATTGCTTGAACCATGAAACCTTCGAAGCTGGACTCAGAATTTTGTCTTTGAATGCTCACTACATCGTAAAACTTAATTTATGAGAGTTTGTAAATATCAACAGAAAAATAAATATCAATAACGAATAAAGCAATAAAAACAAGACATGAACATATTTAAGACCATGATATAATTTTGATATTCATACAACATGAAATACGATGGTTCGTATAATATCTCATAGCAATAAAAATTTTAAATAACAACAAATTTATAGTTGTTTGAAAGGTTATCAAACTTTTTATAAATAGTTCAAGTATGAATTATTCCATTTCATTTAAAATTTAGAATTCATCTTTGGGGAAAAAAAATTAAGCTGTAAAGTTCTAAAATGAATAAAGTTCGTACTCACACATAATATATTTTATATTAAAGAAAAAATAAAAGTAAAAATTAAGGAAATACTTCATGCCATTAAAATTATTAAATCAAATCATTTGTTTAACATTAAATTAAGTAAAATTATCCTTTACATATTGAATTCTTATTTTTTTTTCCAATTTATTCATCTATACAAATATATTTTGTATTAGTCTAAAAATTAATTATTAATTTAAATTTTTATATATATATATATATATAATAATTATATAAATATATTAATAATTAATAAAATAATATTAATATTAAAAATTAATTAAAATTATATAGATATATATAATATTATTGTCACTTATTAAGCAAATATTTTTATTTTTTCTAATTTAATTTGGTGATACAAAGAAAAAGCTTACAAGATACATTCAAATCTAAATTTTAATCAGAAAACTTTGAGTGCGGAAAAAATTCAGGGGTTTTGAAACACATTATCAACAAATTTGTGAAAGATTATTCTTGATTTATCTCGAAAAGGTACTCTTCCATATTGTAAATAAAGATAAATCTGTGAATAGACAAAGTGTTATCAAATCAAAATTTATTTCCGTGATATATTGCAACAAATCATTATAAAGTAATTTTTAAGTGCATAATAATATGTTAAGTTTAATAATTTTATAATTAATATTTTTTAAGTTCCATTATTTCATAATTTTGAATGTTCATATTACATGATATTATGAGAACTTCAGCACAGGGGAAAAAAAAAAAATAAACGGTGTATAAAAACATTGAGAAAAGTTGTAAAAAAGCTTTTATTTAAAAAAAAAAAATATTGATATAGTTTGACTACTTTAAAGCATATTTAAATTGAAAGATATGAATTTTATAATAAACAATAAAATTAAATGTATTTTTATTTTACATTTACAATTGTCCCTTTTATCTTTTTATAAAGATTTTTTATGAATTCATTTCTTATTACTTATCTTGTTCAGTATTTTACAATTAAAATAATTTTATGTATTAGATATACAATTAAATACAATTTTTAATAAATAATATGCAAATGATATCCAACAAGTTAACTTAGTATGCATTACATGGCTTAAGCATTATGATTTAAAATAGAGGAATAACAATTCACATAATATGATTTAAATAAGGATAACTAACATAATTTTTGTAATTTTTAAGAAGCTTTTATTTGAAAAAATTAAATCAAGCACTCGAAATCATAACGATTGAACTCTTTGTATAGAACTATCGAATCATTCTTTTAAATTTGCAACTATGATTTATCTGATATCATTCTGCGAAACTTTACATTTACACGATATAATTCTGAAGAATCGATAATATTTATTATTAATAAATATTATCTGATCGATAATATTTATTTTCATTCGATGATAATATGTAAATATTAAAATATATTTAACTATGTATTAATATGTTTAAACAATCTCTTCTAAAACAATATAATATTTGAAACATTTTTTTCTCTAGCATTTTCAGCAAATTACTTAGAAAAAAGTTTTTTTATTGAAAAAAGTTTTGGTTTTTAAAAGATCCATGATAACAAGAGATTATGATAAAAATTAAAATGTTAATTAATCACTCTTCTGACATAAGAAATTCGTCCCTATGTTTCTAGTGCCATCTAGTTAGAAAATTATGAAAAGAATTGTGTTAACAAGAAAATATTTCAAAATTTAAAAAACTTATGGAATATTTCTTTTGAACAAATAAAACGTATCGGTAAATCTCAAAAATTTCTATTAAAGTTTTGATTAAAATTTGATATGCAAAATGTTAAAAAATAGAAATTAAATTACGATTAATTCCTTTGATCTCTAATATTCATTTGTTTATAAGCACATACCAACAATGTTGAACAGATTCTTGGCGCCATCTGGTGATTAAAATGTAAACAAATATTTGTATTAACATAATATTTATTTCATTATATCATATTTGCCATACATTAAAATTTAACAAAATTCAGAGATGAATTTTTAGTTAGATACTTTAAAACAAGTATAATTTTATTAAAAAAGGAAAGCTTCTAAGCTAATTTTTTTGAGCACAGATTTTTATAATACACTGCTACATTTTAAAATAAATTGCAAAATCCACTCATAGCCCAGTGTAGCCCGACTAATGCCCCAGTGGCAACTTTCACAGATGAGAGCCCGAGGTTCGAATCCGCTTGCGGTGTTGTTGTCGTCAATGCTTTCAGAAACGAGGAGACGCGATAGCGATTATCACAATATATGTAAAAGCGTCTAGCTTAGATTAAACAGGTGGAATTTTCTGGTTTTTTTCTCTATATGGCACACATATTTTTGCCTTCCCCTCATCATCCGTCGTGGTCTGTTCTTAAAATACATGTTAAATGGCATATGAGGTTCATCGATGTACAACAAAGAAGAAGATGTCCCGGTATAACGCACGGCAGCCAGCATAAGAGAGTAGACAGTTCCATTCTTGTGAAGCGCATACTTTTGGTTTCAAAACTAGGCGAATCGTTCTTAAGTGTTACAGTGTATGTGAAAGTTTCGTATCGGCAGTCAGAAAATAATAACTCTCCTTTTCTAACTGTCAGGAAGTGTTCGAGGTATTATACCATGCTGTGGAATACAGGGTAAGGAAAAAAAAAAAAAAAAAAAAAAAATTATAGTTTAAAAAACTAAAAAAACACGCTTTTAGAGTTAATCAAACTAAAAGTAAAAAATAATTGTTAACATAATAAAATTACTGACGAAAAAAATTAATGTCACTGTTCTAAAAGCGTGGGGTGCTCGATATCAATCGTTATAATTTTCACTAGTTTCATTCGAAAAGCAATGTCTTATAAAGCACTCCACGCTTTTAAAACAGGGACATTCATTTTTTTCGTCAGTAATTTTATTCTTATGTTAACAATTATTTTTTACTTTTTAGTTTGATTAACTCTAAAAGCGTGTTTTTCAGTTTTTTTAAACTATAATATTTAAATGAGGTCCCGGTGTGGAGGACTGGAACTATAGTTCTTACAATAATTTAATTGTGAGTAAAACAAAGGCTAAATGCGAAAAATTAAGTTTGATTTAGGAAAGAATTGTATATCACTGTAATTCTAGCATGAATATTTCTAGCAGTAAAATTTCGGTCTTTCAGCTGTATATCATAAGACATCTTACATTTCCTGCTAAAAGTTTGTCGTAGAATGAGCATAACCAATAATTATCATAACACTTAATATAGATTTTTTTAAGGAATATAACGTTTTCCTTAGAAAGACTTTTGTATAGCCTTACTCTTATTATTGACAGTTTCATTATACCTTAGAAAAGGAAATAATTCTCAAAAATGTTGATAATGTGGGTTCTGTTTACTCATAGCTACTGTTTACCATATAATATATATATATATATATATATATATATATGTTATATATATATATATATATATATATTGACAATTAATGTTAGATTATATGTTTGACAATTAATCCTGTAAGCAGGATGCTCATGATGTTGCTCATGATATGTTTTGATTGAGAGTCGAGTACTAAAGCGAATAAACTTTGAACTTTAAATTTTGAACTCTGAGTAGTAGAGCTAGAATGGCAGTAGATGGCTGATGACGATATTGACATGGCGATGTGATGATGGAAGTTTGATATTAATCTACAGCTGATGATGTGGAATTGTGTGATAACCTTTGTAAATATGTTACTGTTAATGATGTGCATTAAATGTAATACAAAAATGAATGTAATGCAGCCCGTTTCTTTTTAAATACCCCTAGATAGCATATACGAAAACCAAGCGGATTTTGTTGATTAAAGAAAATACATGAATCTGTTTAATTCATTTTATTAGCATTTTTAAGGAATTGAAAGAGTTTGGATCCAGTTCGGGGAGGCAATGGAAAGCCATGTCCACTAGCTGTTTAAGTTTCTAAGTATATGAACTCAGACAGAAAAAAAAAAAAAAAAAAAAAAAAAAAAAAAAAAAAAAAAAAATAAAAATATATATATAAAAAAAAAAAAAAATAATTAAATTATATAATTATTAAAATATAAAAATTTATAAAAGTGGTCTGGTTAATACCTTACAGGGAGAGAAAAAATATGAGAGTCAAGAGGTAGTGATAAATCATCGAAGGACAGCAGTTAGAAGTGACTGTTACTAGAAAACGCTGAATTAAGTTTAAGAGGGGGTTAGTGAAGCAATCGAATCTTTTAGTTAAAGATTGTAAATTCAAGAAGAGACATAACAGGTTCACACACACATACACACACACACACACATAACAGGTGGGCTGAAACGTTCGTAGACTGACACATAGATGGCGCTACTGTATTAAATCCATATAATTTTTAGTTAGCGCTAACCTTCAAAAGACACGTGTGTAAATTTGACAGCTGTTGTACTATTAGTATGTGAGTTATAGCATTTTTAGTGAAGCAACTTTTGTTAGTTTGAAAAAATGGATAAAAAGAATTTCGTGTGTTAATAAAGCATTGCTTTTTGGCGAAAAAAAAAAATACTATTGAAACCAAGGCTTGGCTTCAATATTCGGACTTTGCACCAGGAAAATCAACCGTAGAGAAGTGGTTTGCTAAATTTAAACGAGGCGAAATGAGCACCGAGGACGATGCACGCAGTGGACGTCCCAAAGAGGCTGTTACCGACGAAAACATCAGAAAACTCCACAAAATAATTTTTGATAATCGTAAAGTGAAGTTGATTGAGATAGCTGAGACCCTAAAGATATCAAAGGAACGTATTGGACATATCGTGAATGAATATTTGGATATGCGAAAGCTCTGTTCAAAGTGGGTGCCGCGCGTGCTCACAATCGACCAAAACAACAACGAATTGATAATTCTAAGCAGTGTTTGGAGCTGTTCAATCGTTATAAACCCGAATTTTTTGCTTCGATATGTGACAATGGATGAAACATGGCTCCGTTTATTAAAAAAAAAAAAATTAATAATTCATTCTCATCTTCTATTAAATTTGTTTCAAATACAATACCTTTCAAGATTTTGGTAAAATATTGGTCAACCATATAAATGGTTAATCATCCACCATATTTATTAAAATAATTAGTATCATGTTTTTAAATATATAAGAAAAATTATAAGACTTATTGCAATTTGTGTGGTAAAGATTATATACACAATATATAAATTAAATTTGGACTATGCATCCATTTCTTAAATTTATTTTTAATTTATGGTGAACCTTATTAATACCTAAAGTTTATTTTAAATATAGATCCCACTTAGATGGAATGCTATCCCCATAATACATGAACTAGTTCAATGTTGGAATTCCATTACCCGTATGTGTGTGCGTGAATTCATGTATTAAGTATAAATCATATATGATTTGAACATTTCGATTTGTGCCCCTGAAAATTCTGCATTAAACTGAAATTGCTGTGCTAAACGTTAAAGCAGTGAAGTGGAGTTACAGGGAAACCTGAAATCGAATGGAGTAAAAACTCCTGTAGGAAAGCTCCTCTATTCAAAATATCGTAGACTATCTTCGTTTCGTATGTCTGAGAATAATTTTCCATGTGTGAAATTTATAATCAAGTCTCTAGTACCAGAAATCCATACAGATTTTGGCTTTAATGACTTTCTGCAAGGTCAGATAATATTGGAAATGACTACAAGCTCGTATAAGTCTCTTACAGATAGAAAATAAAAAAGAAATATAAAGATCCACAGAATTAGCACAAATATAGTGAAACAGAGAGAAAGGTGAAAAAAAAAAATCTTACTTTGAATTTTTTTTTTTTTGCATTCGTAAAAATATATTTTTTGTACATTTAAGTTATGCGAATAAATGGTTGGTTAAGTACATGTCACAATGTGGTTATACGAGCAGTTATCATGAAAGATAGCGTAAGTTAGAATCCGTTGAATGCGTGTATTGTAGTCTGTAGTTTGGTGCCTGACTCGTGACCCAGTGGCAACGTGCGCAGCTAGTGTGCAGGGTTCGAATCCTCTGACGACATGGTTGTAGTTACTGTTTTCAGAAACGAGGAGATTCGGTCGATTGGGACAATGTGTCTCGAATCAATAGTCAGGCTGCTTGGTGGGAGTTTTCCAGGGTTTTCTCCCATAAAAACTCCTGTACTCTCCATATCCTTAAAAACTCCAGGTTTTCTCTCATATCCTTAAAAGTTTGCTCGGAAGGCACTGTCCTGCCCCTTCATCAATCGGTAGGTGGTTCGTGGTATGCACGAGGCCCACCGATGTTCCAACCTCACCTTTCTATCTGGTAGGGGGCTACATAGCCCTAGGTACGGGGTGAGGTGTGAAGAAAAGTAAAAAGGAAAGTATCTAGCTTGCATAAGGGCTGGAGTTCTAATCCGCTGGCGGCATTGTTGTAGTTACTGCCTTCAGAAACGAGGAGACTCGATGGAGATTGTGACAATATGTGTAAAAGCATCTTGCATTGAAAGTGAGGTAACTTTGTGGGAGTTTCTGGTTTTCTCCCATTTTACACACAGATGTCCTGCAATTACCTCTAAAATCCTCCCGAAGGCACTTTCCTCCCTATACCCATCGATGGGCTGTTAGTGATATACACGAAGGCTCACCGTCACTTTTCTAACTGGCAGGGGGTCATAGCCCTAATTAAGTATGTACAGATCCCTGTATTTCGAAATAAGAAAACTTCGACCGAGATTGTTAAAAGCGTCTGGTCTCGAGAATCTAACTGCCTTGAGGAAGTTTTTCTCCTACAAGATCTATTAATGTATAGCACTACAATCCAATGAGATACAAACATTAAAAACAAATAATACATGCACATAAAAATATATAAATACATAAAAAACATAAATAATAAAAATCTAAATGATTTTCAAAACCATGAAGGAAGCAAGTGTTAGAACTGAAATCTGGATGAAGAGCAGAACAGGAAAAAATATGGGAATGATTAGCAATAAAAGGCATGCCGACTAAAAGGACACAAAAATTGAGATTGAAAAGTAAGTTTTTCAAAGGGAAATTCTGTTTGTTTGTTATTTAATAGCACAGAAAATCTTGTTATGACTTGTGTAAAAAGAAAAGAGTTCATATATACACTTGTCACTATTTGATTGTCGAAGAATCATAGCATACTGGGATTACAGATTATCGTAACACTAACTGGCTGTTCGTATCAATTTACAGCATTCTAAATGAAATAGGTTGTCATAAGAGCTTTCAACCAATGCCGTTAGGGGACTGTGCGAAGCACGGTGTCAATGATTTCAACTCGCCTACTATATACCTGGAAAAGTAACAGATACATTGTTCGCCGGAATATAGACATTTAGGATTACATATTCTACAGAACTGTTCTTGATCAGGATTTAGGATGTGGGGCACAATACCATGTGCCTATCTGTATGTGTGACAACGTCTACAGAATAATAGATTATTTTCCAAGATGTCTCTCTTTTCTTTATTTTAATTTCACAATTTCAATCTGAATTGTCTTGAACTGGAAATTATTGGAAAAAATTAAGAATAAAAACATATTAGTTTAACAAAACCCAAGACTTTTAAAGATTTTAGAACTAAATCTTATTTTAGAAGCACAAAATTAGTACATTGAATCCTAAAGCGAATTATTAATCGTGGCATTAATGTTGGGAAATTGCTTTCTTATTCTACTTACTGTGCTAAATTTGTAACAAACTAATTAAATCTTGTTGCATAATTCCTTTTACCAAAAATCGTGTTATATTAAAGCAATAACTAGTAGCCTGAAATAAATTGTATTAGCCATATTGGATGGACGATATTAGATGTTTGGATACCTTCTTTTAACTTTTATGTAGGAAAAAGAATTCTGAAGTAAATTCACTTTTCACGGAAAGGATTAACTAATTTTCTCCTGTTATTATACACTTAGCTCTCGTGACCATGTTTATGAGTGATATTTACTTAATTTCGTTATTTATGTTTTCACTTAAGGGCGTATGCATGTTAATATGATATCCCTAAACGGCAGTCTAATTTTAAGTATAGATTTAGGAATTTATATACATTTAAAATTAATAAATCTAATTCAATGTAATTTAATTGATTCTGTAAATGAACATTACGTGGGAATTTTTGGTATTTCTTAATTTTATCTTGGTATGTATTAATGTTTTAATGCGATAGCTCTTGAACTTCAGAAATGGCAGAAAGGCCTTTTTAATAGTGGAATATCCTGCTCTATATTACTTTTGAAACACATAGGATCCACAACAATAACAGCTCTTAAAAATATTAATGAAAATGAGATTATTATTCTTGGAATATATATATTATAAATTTTTAAATAATTTTTAATTATTATTTTAATTTATTATTCTTGGAATATATATATTATAAATTTCTAAAAAATTTTAAATTTCTCTCTAGGGATGTATATTAAAACATTTATTATTATAATTAATTGATATTATTGTTTAAAATTTTGAAAATATGTATATGTAGTTCCATAAATAATTAAGTCATGTTTATTTTATTAAATTTTGACAGATACAATAAAAGATTATCTCACGATTTGGGACAACTTCCCCCGCATTTGTATGTCGTATGAGCCGAAAAACATCAAAACTTTCATCAGGCAAACTTATTTTCTATTCGAGAGATTCACACAACCTTCACGGGGTCTTGTCTTTTCTGAAAGTAGTGACTGAAATTCGAATATGCCTCTCTTGCACACTAGTATATTTCATCTCAGTCACAAGATGGACCAATGAATTTAAATCATTCATTCTACACCATTCAGTCATTCATAGAAATATACCCTTAATTAAAACACAAGATTTTCACCAGGATACTTCTGCTTTTATTTTAATGTTGGAGTGAACCGTATTACACAATTCTCAGCACTAAGCCTCAAACGTTTCAACAGTAATTTTTTCATGTAGTCGTAAACATCGGCTCTTTCTTTTGGCTCTCTAGTTATAAGCTGAACGAGGTTCGATGGGGTAAGAACTAAGAACTAAACTAAGAACTAAGAACTAAGAACTAAGTAACCCAGTCCGTTTTATTTAACACTAACCTCCCTGCTAAGCATTCAAAGTTCACAAAAATTAAGACTGATGCCATCCTATCTCGTATCAAATCTTTGCTGGTTCTGTTGTAGAATGAAGAAATTGCACCTCGGAATTGTTTCTCCTTCGATTACTGCAGCGGAATTGTATATCGAGGTCTGAATC